>VZZY01011851.1:173682-234330 GCA_013400335.1 Eurystomus gularis | reverse complement strand
TGGGGTGGAGGGTGGGAATGCAGAGGTGGCGAGGTGTTGATGGAAGAGCATCAGAGTTTCCAGACGATCCCAATAAAGTCCAGGGAGAATTTTCCAGGGTTCAATCCTTCTGTTTCCTAAGGAAAAGGTCCTGTCGGGAGCAGGGGGCAGCGCGGCCGCCCCTGCACCCCCCCCCCTTCCCAGCCAGCCCCGAGTCTATTGAAACTGGGCAACAGAAAATCAGGTATTTTTGGTTGTCAGAGCAGAAAAAAGGCGGGGGGGGGGAAGTCCCTGTAAGTGACGCGGCAACAGGCGCATGACCCAAAATGCTCCACGTGGGAGAGAAGATCTTCAGAGGACCCAGCAGTGGATTTCCGAGTAGTGAAGACACTTTATTAGACACCAGAGAAGCAGCAGTGAGGCCCAGACGCTCTTCTTCTGAATCCTTCTCCTTTTTTTTCCCCTACAATGCGAGTGGATTCCCTGCTCCGAGGAGCTGGCGCGGAAAAATAAAAATCCCATTAAAAACAGGGTCGTGGATGGCTTCGTTAAGCGCATCGGATGAAGCATTTTACACGTGGAGAATTAAACCACCTTTAGAAATAAATTTTTTCTTTGGAAAACAAACAAAAAAAGCGCTTTCAAAAGACAAATCTCTTTGTGGAGCCTCAAGTTTCCAACCTTGATTTTTTAAAAAAAAAGGGCAAAGGATCTTAAAAATTATTTTTAATTAACATTTTGTTGAGTCTCTTTTTTTTAAGAAAAAAAAAATAATCCCTATATTCACTTATTTTAAAATGAGCAACACGTCAGGCCTAAGGAACAATAATTTGAGCCAAGATATTGGGATTTTTTGATGGTCACAGTCATGGTCATTGCTGATCTTACCAAAGAAAGAAAATTGTGGGGAAAAAGGTGTTTGGGGCAAGAAGGGATGGAGCTGGAGATGTTCTGGCCTTCAGCAGCTTTGTATCTTGGAGGAAAAGCCCCAATAAACCCTGTCCATGGGGTTTATGGTTGATGGTGGTGGTTGGTGGCCACCCCAGCATGATGTTGGGTGTCCCACAGTGTCCTTGGTGTAGTTGGCCATGATGTCACCATGGCCAAGGAGCCTTTCCATGGGCTGGAAAGCGCGAGTGACTTTTGAGGGACCTGGTGCCTGTTGTGAGGGTCCCATCCTCCATTACGGTGGGGTGGAATGGGCTCATCTGGGATGCAGAGAGCTCCTCCTGGGGCAGGAGGAGACGACCACCATCGGCTTCATGGTGGGATGACTCTGCCTGATGGTCAGCTGCTAAAATCAGGCAGGTGGGAGCTCCGTGAGGTCCCTCCCTCCATCCCAAGAGAGAAGTGGTGGGAGCGATGCACCCACCCAGCCCTCAGCTTCAGCAGCACCTCCACCCATGGGACCCCACCACCCCCTCCAGATATGGAAAGGGGTATTTAGGGGGGACCTGTGAACAAGGAGGCTTCACCCTGTGGGCCACAGTGGGTGACACTGGGGCAGGGAGGGGGTGACAACACCAACCTCAGCTCGGGGCCACCAGAAACACCCAAGTGCCCCAAGGCTGGAGAAGCAGCAGGTCCTTCCCCCCACCCCCAGCCCATCTTGGGGGGAGACCCACAGAAGAGCAGATGGTCCCACAGGCCAGGACAGCATCCACAAATGCCAAGCTCTGGAGAAGACACAGAGAGGTCCTGGGGTGCTCTTCAAGCCCCTCCTGCTCTGGAAGGTCCCCATCCAGGACCACCTCACACGGAGGCAGCCGTCAGGACTATGGCCACGATGGCTTCTCTGTGTGTCCCCCAACCCTCAGGGAACTCCCACCCTCCATGGTCTCCAAGCCACCAACCGGCGCTGCTGGACCCCAGCTCTGGGCAGCCTGAGACATAAAAATGTTTTATTTTTCCAAAGTCTTCTTTTTTTTTGTCTTTCTCCTTGTTATTTTTTTTTTTTTTTTACAAAAATCTTCTCCCTGTGCCTGCAGCTGGAGCTCGGCCACCTCCAGAGCTCAGCCAGGTCTCAGCCCATCCCCTCCACCCCAGCCCAGCTGTCCCCAAGCCCCGTGACACCCGACTAAGGACCTGTCCTTGTGGGACAACCCTGGGACACGGGGAAGGCTCCTGGGGTGAGGAGCTACATGATGCCCTGTCGCAGTATGAGATGGGAAGAAGGTCCATCTAGATGGACACCTCATCTTGGGGGGGCCTGACCCTGCCTCTGTCACCCCAAGGTAGCCTGGACAGAGACAGGGACCATATTGCCATCCCCGGCACCATTGCAGGTGAGGTTGGCCGGGGCTCTGAGGAACCTGCTCTGGTTGCAGATGTCCCTGCTCCCTGCAGGGGGGTTGGACTAGGTGACCTTGAAAGGTCCCTTCCCACCCAAACCCTTCTATGATTCCTGGGAGAGCTGAGCACCAAGCAGAAGGTGACAGAACTTGGCCTCAGCAGAAGAGGAGCCCATGGGGGTGCTGGGGGTGCAGCTGCAGGGAGGGTGGGCTTGGGGGGGCTGGAAGACAGCTGGGCTGCCCCTGCTTTGGGGTCTACACTGATGCAGATCCTCAGGTCAGGGCTCGAGGCACCCTGGTAACGTCCACACGAAGAGGTTCTCCAGGTGCCCATGGGAAGAGTACGTCAAGTTCACATCAGCACACGGCCGTTGTACATAGTGCAAATCAGAGCCCGGCACCAGAGGGTCCACGCTCTGCTTAGTGGTTAGGATGACCCACGGGTGAGATCCTGGGCACTGTAGATCCTCCAGCCCTCGTTCCTCCCCAACCGCAGGGCATTGGTGCATCCTCCACAGCCGTCCAAAGCCTCCTCGTGCAGAAGGAGCTCATACCCCACGTCATGGCCACACTCACTCCCACCTTGTGCCCTACCAGAAGAAGGGGAGCCAGGAAGCCCTCATGAGAAGACACAGAGTCCATCCCTCCTGAGCAAAACATGAGGCTGCTTCTCAGTGGCATTGCTGCCCAGTTGGAGAGGAGCTCAGTCCCAAAGGTGGCTCCAACCTCCTGCAGCATGTCCACAACGTCCATCCCAACACCCAGCCCCTTCCCCGAGGGTGAGGAAGATCCCAGGAGACGGGCAGGTCTGCAGCCACCGCAGCTGGAGGGCTGGAGGCATCTCACACACAACCCGGGAGAGGTTCCAGGTCCCGAGGGTTGGGGCCTGTTTGTAGGCACGGTCTCGGTTTGCAAGGCCACACCATGCTAAGGGAGTTTGTCGTTTTCCATTGGTCCCGAGCAGGAGGACATCATCTTCCAGGTGGTTCCTTTCTGGGAGACCTGCGGAGGCAGCAGCCAAAGGTCCAGGCCATTTCAGGACCGTGACTCGGGGAGTGAGGATGACGTGGCAAACGGGAAGCCAGGAGTGAAGAGCGAGCGCTGGGCTCAGGAGAGTCCGGCCACATCCTGGAAGCAGGGGAGCAGAGAACGTCACCGCTCATCACTGGTTCATGGGCTCTTCTTCCTCCATCGGCTCGTCTTGTGGCCTGAAATGGAGAAACACGACACGTGAGGAGGAGAGGACACAACGCGTCCCTCCTGGCACCCAGGGGCTTTCTGGCAAGACCAGCTTCTGGAGCTACCCAACAGGCCTCCCAACTTGCCAGTGCTCCACCAAGACCCACGCAGACACCATCCCTGGTGAGGATGAGAAAAGGTGGCGGGCAGGTGGGGACTCTGCTGAAGGGAGGTGACACTCCCCAACACCTCCAGCCCCCAAGGAGAGGAAGAGGATTTGGTCTCATTTTCATCTTGTTTGGGATGAATCTCCCAGAAGGTCCTGACCATGTGGATGCAGGACCTCACCCCACCACCCACGAATGCTGAGGCCAAAACTTCTGGGACGTGAGGGTTACAGGAACAGAGCTCTTGGTGGGGAGGACACCTCAGGACATGTTCAAAGCCAGCACTGTCCTGACCTCCCAGAAGCTCCTCTGGCTGTGAGGAGCCTTTCTCTGCTCCCACCCAAGCCACCAAGGCTCAGAAAGGCACGGAGGGGCACCCATATCTCCTAGGATTGATTAAGAGCATCACCTGTTCTCCACCATCACGGCCACCGAGAGGGAGGCCAAGGCTGTGACCGTCTCCACCTCTTCTGCCTCGTGGTGCTGTGCCTCCAGGAAGGAGCAGCCCAGCTTGGAGGCGAAGCGCTGCACGGCCACCCAGTATTTACCTGGAAGAAGCAAAAATCAGGAGGTGCCAGGACAGGGGTGCCCCAGGTCTCCAGGCTTCTCTCGCAGTGAAGGCACACGTGGGGCATCACCTTTCTATCATGAGGATGATGATGAAGGGCTCTGCTGGGGTCTTTTGTGGCCAAGTGTGGCCTTGGAGGTCATGGGGTTTATTGGAGAGGGGAGGAAATGCTCACTCCTGGCCCTTCCACGTCAGCGAGGTCAAGGCCAGTTAATTCCAGGTGAGGTTGGACATGGCTTTGAGCAACCTGCTCTAGTTGAAGATGTCCCTGCTCACTGCTGGGGACTAGATGAGCTTTAAAGGTCCCTCCCCACCCAAACTGGTCTGTGATTCTATGAACAAACAGCCCCCGGTGCTGGGACACTCACTCTGGACCTGGATCACTGCTTCCAAGGAGCGCACAGCGTTGGGGTTCGGTTTCTGCCTCATGCTTTCTTCTGGGAGAGGGTCCAGCTGCCAAAGGAAGACACCGAGGGGGTCACCAGGAGGGAGCTGTGCCCAGGGCTTGGCTGGCAGCACCACCACAGCCCCGTGGCCAGGACCCATGGAGGCCCAGCTCTCACCTCGTTGCCCAGCAAGGCTGAGACGCAGGCCTCGGACGCATCGCAGATGGCCGTAAGGTCATGGCCACCTTCTAGCGCGAGGACAACGGCTCCACCAGCCAGGCTCATCAGTTGCTTCGTCATGTAGCCGAAGCCTGGAGAAGCCCAAGGGGGGGTTGTCAGCCTCCCTGCCCTAAACACTGGGGACCTGGCCCTCAATGCTGGGCTGGGAGAACCCCAAAGATCTTCACCGGCTCCCTGGAGAGCTGCCACCCCAACGCCGGGGTCCCAGCCCGGGTGGGCAGTGGGAACAACCCGCCCCGAGCCAGCGGCGCTGCTCCCACCTCCTTACATTTAGCAGAGACTTTGTAGCCGCCCAGGGGTGGGGGGTGACCCTCAGCTGCATCGAAGCCGGCCGACACCAGCACCACGTCGGGGGAGAACTGGTGGGCAATGGGCATCACCACCGTCCTGAGCAGGGGAAAACGAGAACAAACGGTGATGGGGCTGGAGCATCTCTGAGGAGGAAAGGCTGAGAGCCCTGGGGCTGCTGAGCTGCACCAGAGAAGCCTCCGAGGGCAGCTGAGCAATGCTGCTCCAGAGCTCAAGGGCCCATGGGGGGCAAGAGGATGGGGCCAGACTCTTGTCAGTGGTGCCCAGCGCCAGGCCAAGGGCCAACGGGCACCAACTGGAACCCAGGAGGTTCCATGGGAGCAGGAGAAGAAACTTGTTTGGTGGGAGGGTGTGGGAGCCTGGCCCAGGCTGCCCAGAGAGGTTGTGGAGTCTCCTTCTCTGGAGAGATTCCAAAGGTGCCTGGACACGATCCTGGGCCCCCTGCTCTGGGTGAGCTGCTGGAGCAGGGGCTTGGACCAGATGATCTCCAGAGGTCCCTCCAACCCCACCACGCTGGGACTCTGTGAGCAGGTGTTAAGTGCTGGCTCAGCCTGACACAGAGGGCAAGAGAAGACGAGTAGAGACACAAGGAACAGTACCTGAAAGCAGCCAGATACTCAGGGTCACCCATGGGGGGGTCGAGCCCTCCAGTCCACGCTATGTTGACATTAAATCCCTTGCCGGGGCCAGCACCGACCTGTGAGAGACCAAGGGCAGCAGTGAAGGTCTGGATGGGATGCTGGAGCGTCCTGGAGGAGCTCACAGGTTTGCCAAGCTCCCTGAGGAGCAGCAGAAGCCGTGGAATTTTCCTGCTGTTTCCTGGAGCTCTTCAGCCATCAGTCACCATCCCTGGATGGCGGGATGGGAGGAAGCCTCGGCTCTGCAGCCGGCTGGGTCAACCAGGGATCAACAGGATCAGTGGGAAACAAGCCCAAGGCAGCGACACAAAGCCAGCCTCTGCTCAAAGCCACCAGTGCCCTGTTCTCCTGGCCATCACCTTCACCACCAGCGCTGCTGTCCTCGGGCAGAGCTGCACAGATCTCGAGGTGCTTTTACCTCATCGGCAGCGCCGCTGCCAGGGAAGAAGTTGCCGTCGTCATGACGATGCAAAGAGATGTAGAGAACGTCAGGGTCTCTGTAGAAGATCTGCTGGGTCCCATTGCCGTGGTGAACATCCTAGAGGGAGAGGTTGGGAGAAGGTCCTTTTTTGCAGCCTTCAGGGTGGCCCAATAGCCCAACAGAGCTAAAAGCAGCTGGATCTCCACCCTGCTCCAGGGTTGGGTCCCCCACGCCCAGGATCTGCTCCTGCTCCCCCCTCCTGACGTGCTGGGGGGTTCCCAGCCGTGCTCCTGGCACCGCAGGAGGAGGTTTCGCTGCTCTCAGGTCCAGCTCCAAACCAGAGCTGGGAGGAGGTGCAGACACCTGCTCCTGGGGACGTCCTGGGGAGGAGCAGGGACACGCTGGGGGACAGAGGGGACTTACCCAGTCCACAATGAGGATCTTGCTGAGCTTCCCTTTCTGCTGCAGCTGCCTGGCAGCGATGGCCACCGAGTTGAAGAAGCAGAATCCCCTGCAAAGAGAAAGTTGGAGCCAGTTAATGCTCTGGGGCCCTTCATGAGCATCCTTCTCCGAAGGGTGGGCTCAACACTCCCCTCTCCCCCTGGCCTGGACACCCATGGGTCTGGCTGGAGTGGTTTTGAGCCAAGGAGCTGGTTCTTGGGGTCAGCCCAAAGCCCTGAGGCTTGGGAAGAGGTCCTTACATGGCAGTGGAAGGATCCGCGTGATGTCCGGGTGGCCGCACCACAGCAAAGCCGTTCTGGGGATGAAAGAAAGGTGAGATGATCAGAGCTGCTGCCCCCAGCACCACACACCCCTTGACCGGCCGCTCCTGCTGCACAGGGACAGAGCCTGAAGCAGCACGGGGCTGGGAGCACCCAGTGCCGACTGGTGGGACCCCACTGCCCCCCTCTTGCCCGGCCATGGGCTGACGGGCAGCTCTGGGACCTCCACGTGAAGCCACCCTACCTTCAGTTCTCTGGTGGCCACCTTGAAGGCCAGCTCGGTGACGCTGCCCGCGGCCCAGCGCGCAGCGTTGGAGGAGTGCAGCTCGTTCCAGATGGTATCACTGTCCACCTGGAAACAAGAGGATGGGTCAGACATGGGGACAAGGCGCCGCTGGAGGAGATCTCAGCCATGGGACCTCGCTCTCTGCTCGGGGCTGGGGGTTGAAGTCCTGTGCAGGCCAAAGGGCCGGGCACTGTAGAGCTGGACCACCTCGCACGCGATGGGGCAAGCTCCCCAGCAGCTCCTCCACCGCTGTCAGCCCCAGCCCCCAGCCGAGCTCCGCACCGAGCATCTCGCCCCACACCCGGGGGCTGGAAGGAGGGACTGAGAAAACGCTCGTTACCTTCTTTATCTTATTTTATTGTCTAACCAAACATCTTGGTTTGATCAGGATCACGTCAAAGGCTGAGCCAGAGCCGGAAAACTCAAAGTCTCTTCTGATCAACGCCACGTGTGCGACTCAAAGGCTCCCCCAATGCCCATGGAGAGGGGGCAGCTCCAGCCCCACCGGCGCCGGGGCACGGGCCAGGGGAGGGCAGGGGGGAGAGGCAGAGCAGGGAAAGCAGATGCAAACGGGGCTGAGAAGAGCTGGTGCCCAGCAGCGGGGGCAAGGAGAGGAGAAGAACCAGAAGAGGCAGCAGGAAGGCATGGAGTGAGACCCTTCCTGAAAGAGAGAGAGAGAGAAGGACAGAGACAGGGGGAGAGGAAGAGAGGAGAACGCCATGAATGGAGAGAAACCAGGGCGGCAAGTTGTGAAAGGAGAGGCCACAGAAGTGTCTGGAGGGAAGGGGTGAGTTGCTGTCCCCATGACACCGCTCCCCTCCATCAACAGAGACCCAGCTTCCCCGGCCGTCCCACCAGCTCATTCCCTTCCAACGCCCTGGGCTCTTAGAGATGGCTCTGAGGGGCTTTTGGTTGCTGGGACCCTGGAGTGAGGAGGCCCGAAGGATCCCCCTTCAAGGGTGGGATGCTCAGGACCATCCCAAGGACAGGGGGAAGCTCTGATCCAGTATCTCACCCACAGATGGAGCGTTCCCACCTGAGGCTGCCCAACCCTGGCAGCTCAAAGGCTTTGGGAGCTCCCTCTCCGCTGAAGCCCACAGGGAGGCCCTCGCTGGGGACAGAAGGAAGGAATGACCCTGTCCAAAACCATCCAGAGCAGAGACCAAGCACTTACCCCCACCCCTCCGCAGGGCAGCATGACGAACATCCGCTGCGACAGGATCCCTGCAGAGAGAGGGGACAGCGAGGACTTCAGAGCTGAGGAACCAGGGATGGTTGCATGAGGGAGGGACCTCTGGTGTGGCCGCTCAGCCAGAAGTAGGACCAGGCTCCAGAGGAGCTGCAGAGGAGCTGCTCGCTGTGGTCCCCACAGTTGAGAGTCCTCCATGACCTGATGCGGCCGGGCAGGGAGGGATGGCTGAAGGTGAGGGCAGGCTGCCCAAGGAGCGGGGTGGATGTGGACTCACCGGCCAGCTTTCCGTTGTCCAGTTTGAGGCGGTTGAGGGGATTGGTGCCGTAGAGGAAGACATGGCGCTCGGTATGGACACACTGCAGCTCTTCCAGGGTGGCCTTGCGTCCCCGCAGACACTGTGGCAGACAGGGGCTGTGACTAGGCTGCTCCGGGGGGGACAGACAGGATCTGCCACCCCAGCAGACCAGCCTCTGAGAGTGGAGGTGACAGGTCCTGCTGTCCAAGTACAGCCACACCTTGTGTCACTGCAGCCAAGGAGGAGGCTGCAAGGCTCAGCACGGTGCTTCTTCCATTTGATTTGAACTTGAGCCTCATTTGCGGGCAGGGATCAGGCAGGAAATGCCACCACCTTCCTACAGCTCAGAGTCCTGCACGGACCAGTCATCCCAGCAAGACCAGGGCAAGGTTTCTAACAGACTGAAAGGGACGCTGATGTTCCCCAAGTTGGCCAAAGACCGTATTTCCGTCAGGATCACACCCATGCCTACACCCATTCTCCAGCAGAGCAGACTGCTGCTGCTAGCCAAAGCTGGAGATGGTCAGACCAGCACAGTTCAACTTGGCATTGCCAGCAATGGACAAGTCCCAGCCCTCTGGGAGTCAACAGGCTGAGATGATCTCGGAGCACAGAAACATTGTGGTTGGAAAAGACCTTGAAGATCATCAAGTCCAACCATTCCTCGAGCACTGCCAGGGAACCACTAACCCATGTCCCTCAGCACCACATCTCCACGGCTTGGAAACCCCTCCAGGGATGGGGACTCCACCACTGCCCTGCCCAGCCTGGCACAGCCCTTCACAGCCCTTGCCAGCAAGAAACTGTTCCTCGTGTCCAACCTCAACCTCCCCTGGTGCAACTTGAGGCTGGTTCCTCTTGTCCTGTTGCTTGTTCCCTGGGAGAAGAGCCCGACCCCACCTGGCTCCAACCTCCTGTCAGGGAGTTGTGCAGAGCTAGAAGGTCTCCCCTGAGCCTCCTTTTGTCCAGGCTGAACCCTTCCAGGTCCCTCAGCCGCTCCTCACCACACTTGTGCTCTAGACCCTTCCCCAGCTCTGTTGCCCTTCTCTGGCCACGCTCCAGTCCCTCAAGTTCCTTCTGGGAGTGAGGGGCCCAAAACTGACCCCAGGATTCAAGCGGTGACCTCCCCAGTGCCCAGGCCAGGGGGACAATCCCTGACCTAGTCCTACAAAAGGGACAGGGAGCAAGTACCCTACCACACCATTAACCCGAGATCTGCTGGTACCAGCATCCCTCCCATCGCTCACGCTCACCTCACACTGGCTGCGCAGGCCTCTCTCCTGCAGACGGGACCAGATGCTCTGGATCCTGCCCGCGTGCTCCGGGTGGTTGCTGTTGTCGCCGCAGGAACACTGGTGTTTGAGCATCACCGAGTCGTAAACCAGCCCTGCAATGCACGAGGAGAGCTGCTGTCCCCAGGCTGGACGGGACAGCCCGGCCTCAATGGTGCTGACCCTAATTCAGCTCCTTTCCAGGGGCTGGATGAGACCCTACATGCCCATAACTATTTGGTTTGACTGAAGCAGCTTCCTCAAACCGTGGGAGCTTCTGTCCCACCATGTCTGAAGCAAATCCTGCCTTGGATATGTAAGAGCTGAACCAGCGCTGGACCAGGGTGGCAGTCAAGGGGCCAGAGGGAAAAGCACAGTCACAGCCTGGGTTGGGTGGGAAGGGACCTTCCAAGGTCATCTGGTCCAACCCCCCTGCAGGGAGCAGGGACATCTGCAACCAGAGCAGGTTGCTCAGAGCCCCGGCCAACCTCACCTGCAATGGTGCCAGGGATGGGGCAGCGACCACCTCTCTGGGCAACCTGCACCAGGAACTTCTTCCTTCTAACCAATCTAAATCTCCTTCTTTGAGTTTAAACTCATCCCCCCTTGTCCTGTCCCAACAGGCCCTACTCAAAAGTCCATCCCCATCTTTCTGACAGGCCGCCTGAAGCACTGAAAGGCCACCAGAAGGTCTCCCTGGAGCCTTCTCTTCTGCAGGCTGAACAAGCCCAACTCTCCCAGCCTGGCCTCCCAGCAGAGGGCTTCCAGCCCTCCCATCATTGCTGGGGCCTCCTGTGGCCCCGCTCCACCAGGTCCATGTCTCTGCTGTGCTGAGGACTCCAGAGCTGCCCCAGCACTGCAGGGGGGTCTCCCAGAGCGCAGCAGAGGGGCAGGTTCCCCTCCCCGACCTGCTGCCCACGCTGCTGGGGATGCAGCCCAGGAGGACGTTGGCTGCTGGGCTGTGAGTGCATGGTGCCAGCTCATCTCCAGCTTTTGGAAAAGCCACCTTAGGTAAGAAGGGGCCACTCATGGCTTGCTCTGTTCTTTTTGCAGCCACCCAAGCATTTACAAGGCTGGGAGTGACCAGAAATGATGCTAAGCTGCCCCCAGGCATCCCCACCTCCCTTCCAGCTCGTCCCCAGCTCCTGCTGCTGCTCCAGCTCCGACTGCCCCGCAGAGGGGATGGGTCCTACCTGTTGTGAAGTGTGGCTTGGCTGGTTGCTCCTGCACAGGTAGGGAGAGCGGCTTGGAGGCCGTGTCCTGGGCAGGAAGGGAAACGGTGGCGGTGGCAGGAGATGACTGAGCCCTGGAGAGGGGCCTGTGCCCCGCATGGATGGTGGGGACCATGGGGGAGTCGGCCAAGGGCTGTCGCTTGAGGAGCTGCTGCTGCACGCGCTGGTAGGAATCCCAGAGATAAGCCTGATGGAGAGAGGCGGTGGTGGGACATCCAGAGCAAGGTGCCAGGGCGGTGAGAGCAGCATCACCCACCCTGGGGAAGGGAGCCCTGCACCTCCCCTGTGCACCCTCCCAGGGCTGGGGTTCCACAGCCCCCCTCCATGCTGGGGGGGCTCGGAGGAGGTTTCCAGGAGCTGGGACACCTCAACGCAGCATCTGCTGCTCTCTGCTGGCTCAGCCCCGCAGTGCTGGGCAGCAGCTGCGGCAAGGAGCAGCAGTCTGGGGACAAAACCCAGTGATCTGGGGACGAAACCCATCCATCCAGGGATGGATGATGCCCAGCGATCTGGGGACAATGCCCAGAGATCTGGGGATGAAACCCAGTGATCTGGGGATGGATGATCCCAGCGATCTAGAGATGGACGATGCCCAGTGATCTGCGGACGATGCCCAGCCTTGCTGACACCAGGGGTGGCTGCAGCTCTTGTCCCTGTCCCAGCGAACTGCCCCAGGCTCAAGGAAGGTGCAGCCTTGGTGCCTGTGTCCCCAGAACCCCTTTATGGAGGTGGCTCTCGGAGTCTGCTCTGAATCTTCCCAGGCTCAGGGTCCTACCAGCTTTGCCGGGTTGGTGCAAAGCCTCAAATGGGAGACACCAAGGGATGGAGAAAAGATCTGCTCCAAGTTGCAGGGCAGGGATCCTGCCCGCTGCCCATTCAGGGCTAATGCTTGAAGCCACAACTGGAGCAAGGGACAAGGCTGGAAGCTCCACCTTTTACAGTCCACTCCTGAGCCTCTTTGGAAAGCTTCAAACCACCCCAAGGGCTCCACACAGCTTGGGGCAACCAAGGAAGGCATCATCCCCTTTGCCCATGGGCTCTTTGTGCCCAGGAGGGAAAGGACTGCTTCAGGCTGGCAGCCCCGACCCCCCCGCAGGGCTCCCCCATCCCTGCCAGCCCTTGGGTACCTGCTGTAGGATGAGCTCCTCTTGAGGCTGCATCATCTTCTGCGTCCTCTCGGGCTCCTTCACGCTGGTGCCTGGCCGGGTGGGCTCCACGTGTGCCCTCGCCAGGTCACTGCTCTCAGCCCCGGTCTCCGGGAGGGTCCCCTCAGCCTCCATGTCCTCCGAGGAGGGGATCTGCCGCAGACGGGGCTTCTCGCTGGATTTAGCCATACGCTGCAGCCGGAGGGGTCACGGGTG
Source organism: Eurystomus gularis (assembly GCA_013400335.1). Lineage (NCBI taxonomy): Eukaryota > Metazoa > Chordata > Aves > Coraciiformes > Coraciidae > Eurystomus > Eurystomus gularis. The sequence goes on along the minus strand of VZZY01011851.1, from coordinate 221,793 downwards.
AGCACAGAGCGGTGCCAGGCTGAGAGGGTCATGGGGGGCAACAGGGCAGCTCGGGGCAGGAGAATGAGGGATGTGGGAGCCAAGGAAGCTGAGCAGGAACCCTCAGCTTGATGCTACGAGGCTGGGCGAGGCAGTATCTCGCACGCCTGGCCAGAGCTTGGCCCTGGATGTCTGGTTCTCACTGCCCAGCAGGCTGGGTGACCACCTTGCACCCTTCCAGCATCTCTCTATGTCTGTTCCATATCTCCACATCTCTCCAGCATCTCTCTACAGCTCTTCCACATCTCCACATCTCTCCAGCATCTCTCTATGTCTGTTCCATATCTCCACATCTCTCCAGCATCTCTCTATGTCTCTTCCACATCTCCACATCTCTCCAGCATCTCTCCACATCTCTTCCACATCTCCACATCTCTCCAGCATCCCTTCTACATGCCCAGACTGGGCCTCCAGGACTTACCTTGCCCAGATGTGTCTGCTGCTTGAGCCTCTCCAGGAACTGGGTGTGATGCTGCTGGTAGACCAGTTGCTGCTGGATGGCCTTGGGGTTCTGGGGCAGGGGCTCCGAGCGGGTCCTGCCCAGCGGTTTATGGTGGCCTGGGAGCGACAGGCGCTCTGCGGGGATGAGTGAGGGGGCGAAGGAGAAAGGAACCGTTCCCAGACCTGGAACTGGAGGGGAGAGGAAGGAGGGAGAGGTGAGAAATGGCATTGTCCACTGGGTAGACGTGGCAAGCAGCAGTGCTGTCTGTAACCATGCAGACTATCTTCAGACAGCCCTAAAAATGACAGTGACCCAGCCCTGGAGCCCAGGGTCTGCTAGGTAAGGATGGATCCTTATGGTTCCCCAGCTTCTGCCCCAGTTCTGGGCTCCAAGAAGACCTCCACAGCAGCCCAGCTCAGGCAGGGAAAGGGGCAGCTGGAGGGAAGAGCCAGAGCTGCGTCTCTCTCTGCAATGTCAAGGCGCAGAACTCTGGTTCCACCCAGGGCGAGGAGGTGCCAGCACCAGGGTCAACATCTTCCATTCCCTCAGCCCCAGCTCATGGGAGAGTAATGGAAAAGTCAAGGCCACTGGGCTTTCCTGGCACCCAAAAAAACTGCCTGCACCTCACTCCCAGAAGGACCTTGAGGGGCTGGAGCATGGCCAGAGAAGGGCAACAAAGCTGGGGAAGGGTCTAGAGCACAAGTGTGGTGAGGAGCAGCTGAGGGACCTGGGGGGGTTGAGCCTGGAGAAAAGGAGGCTCAGGGGAGACCTTCTGGCTCTGCACAACTCCCTGACAGGAGGTTGGAGCCAGGTGGGGTCGGGCTCTTCTCCCAAGGAACAGGCAACAGGACAAGAGTTGTGCCACAGGAGGTTGAGGTTGGACAGGAGGAAGAATTTCTTGGTGGGAAGGGCTGTGAAGGGCTGTGCCAGGCTGGGCAGGGCAGTGGTGGAGTCCCCATCCCTGGAGGGGTTTCCAAGCCGTGGAGATGTGGTGCTGAGGGACACGGGTTAGTGGTGCACTGGCAGTGCTGGGGAATGGTTGGACTTGACAATCTTCATGGTCCCTCCCAGCCAGAACGATTTGGTGATTCTGTTCCACACCGAGCTCTGCCAGCACCGACACAGCCTCGGGGCTTGACACTGACCTGCCACCAGCGGAGCGTGGGTGACCGAGGGCTCGAGGATGATGACGGGCTGGAGCCGAGGGGATAAGGGGCTCCCAGCCTCGTGCTGCTCCAAGCCAGCTGGTATGAACATGGGCGAGTGCGTGCCCGCGAGGACAGGTCCGTTCAGCACAGGGACCCGGTGTGCCAGGCTGGAGAGGGGCCGGCGATCTGCCTCTCCCTGCAGAGAGGAGGAGGAGGGTTGCATTAGGGATCCACCAGAACACGGCACGAAGAAGAGACGGTGGCACGTCCTCCCCACGCCCACAGGCATCACCTGTGAGGACTCAGAGCCAGCACACACTTGGCATTACCCCAGGAGCCCCCAGACCCAAAGGAAAGGGCTTCCTCTGCCCCACGGGGACCTTCTGCCCAGCTCTAGGGCTACCTACAACCTGGCTACCTACCCTGGCGCTAGTGGTAGCCGGCAATCCCAGCGTGATGGCGGGCAGGGAGGCTGCGCTCTGCAGGGCAAACTGGGCCAGGGAGCTCTCCTGCAGCATCAGGCGCTGGGCCAGGGGCGTCTGCACCAAACACAAAGGGTTAGTCTCCTGCTTCGGCAGCGGCAGAGCTCAGCGCGGGACAAGCAGCTTGGACACGGGCAGAAGAGGAGCGTGGCTGAGCCCCAGCTGCCTCAGGGAGCAGCTGGGGCCAGGGCAAGGGACATTGGGGACCCAAGGGGACAGCACAGGCACCAGGAGATGAGAAATGCACACTGCCAAGGAGGGCAGCGTGTCAGGAGCAGCGCTGGGCTGGGCTGAGGATCCCACCGAGCTGGGCGAACTGAGGGAAGCTCCTGGGTTCAGGGCTGGGGTCCCTGGGGGGAACACTACCTTTGTCTAAGCCTAGGAAGGGAGTGGGAGAGCAGGACAAGAAACCTCAACCCACAAGAGCCCCTGCTCAGGAAGCCCCAACCCAGATGCGAGGCCGTCGGGACTCACCTCGTGGGCCATGCCCGAGGCAGCGGGGAGGGCTCCGTGCTCGGCGGGGAGGCTGTCGTTGGGAGAGCTGCAGCCGGACACAGGGGTGCTGCTACTGCTCGGGGAGGAGTCTGAGCAGGGAAGAGAAACCAGGGTGATGGGCTACCCAGAGAAGGGCTGCACAGCCCCTGCCCCAGCCCTTCAGAGCCTCCCCTCCCTGCAACAGCTGCCCACCACCCTCCGAGGGTCAGATCTCTCCATGGCACAGTGCAGAATCCTGACCACAGAATCACAGGCCCACGGAATTGTTTTGGTTCCTTCAAGATCTCCGAGTCCTTCAAGATCACCTTGGATCCTTCAAAATCACTGAGTCCAACCATTCCGCGGCACTGCCAGGGCACCACAAACACCTGGCCCTCAGCACCACATCTCCATGGCTTGGAAACCCCTCCAGGGATGGGGACTCCACCACTGCCCTGCCCAGCCTGGCACAGCCCTTCACAGCCCTTCCCACCAAGAAATTGTTCCTCGTGTCCAACCTCTACCTCCCCTGGGGCAACTTGAGGCCTGTTTACTCAGGACCTTGGACCCTTCCAGCCTTGTAGGTCCATCCTGAGCCCAAAAAGCAGCAGACAGCTGCAGCAACATCCTCTCCAGTCTCATCAATCCCTGCAACTCTCCAGATCCCCTCATCTACCCAGAGATCTCCATCCATGGGCTGTGCCTTGAGGAGAGCACCGATAACCTGTGGTGCAGGATCCTGGGCAGACTGTAGCTGCTCCAGCCTGGCCCTAAGGTCTCTCCAACCTCCCAGGGTGTCACCATCCAGGCGAAGCCCTCACCGATCGCCTCGGGTGGCCGCCGCTTCAGCGAGGGGGGAGCGCTCTCCTTCCGCGTCAGGGGGTTCTTGCGTCGGTCCAGGCACTTCCTGGGCTTGCAACGCACCTTCAGGTTGGGCTCAGAGGCTGCGAGGAGACAAGGTGGTTAGTCCTGGCTAAGGTAGCGTGGCTTCGTTGGGCCAGGACCTCAGCTCCAGCGGGCTGCAAGGGTGTCACAGCAGGAGGGAGCTGGCCTTACCCCAAGGTCTTACCTGTCTTCCGCAGTGGAAAATGCTCCGGGGGGTCAAGAGAAGTGGTCGGGACGGGGGGCAGGAAGGTGCTGAGCACAGGAGGGGAAGGGCCCTCAGGATCCAGAGGTTCCAGAGACCTGAGGGGAGAAGCCACCTTGTTAGATACCTTTCCTGGTTGGTTGCCACATGCCACCCACGCTATGCCTTCCAATGCAAGGGTGGCCCATAGGGTATTTGTCCTGTCCACCACCTACAGAGGGGTCCAGCTGCTGGTTTTGCCTTGTCTTGGGACAACAGACAAGAAGCCTGACAGTATTTTTGGGGTCAGGAGTGTGACAAGCCATCAAAGCCCAACAAGGTCAGGGAAAACAATGTGGGAGTTTCATCCAAGCACTTGACACAGAACCCAGATACCTCACCCCACCAGACATTAGCTGAACAGTATCTAGAAAGACCGGGAAGCAGAAGATAACGGCAAAATCTTGCCCAAGATAAACATCAACCTTTACCAAGTCCTGAACAGATGTCCTGCTCAGGACAGGCCAGAGGATGCTCTTGTTTTACCTGTATGGCAAGGCTGAAGGGTTGGGGTTGCTGGTCCTCTCCAAAGCTGCCTGCTGTTTCTTCAGGATGACCTCAGCCAGCTTCTGCTTCACCACTGTGCTGGCCACAGCACCTGCAGAAAGACCAGCAGTGACCACACAGGGCTGAGAGCTGACACGGAGCACATTAAAGGATCCCTGCAGACGTGAGCATGGTCCCATGGCTCCACATGTCACGCCAGGATGACTGGAGACCCTCTACAAGCACACAGGCACTGAGGAAACCCTGCGGAGATGCTTGGTGCAGCTCTCAGTCAAGGCTAGCTCAGGGAGAGAAAAGGCCAACTGGGGCAACTGGAGTGTCCCAGATTGTCAGAGAAGCATCCCACCTTCTGCACTCCCCCACCACCTCAGGAGCCTGATGGTTTTACCTGTCCCAGGGGAGGCTTAGGTTGGACATTAGGAAAAATTTGTTCCCCAAAAGGGCTGTGAAGGGCTGTGCCAGGCTGGGCAGGGCAGTGGTGGAGTCCCCATCCCTGGAGGGGTTTCCAAGGCGTGGAGATGTGGTGCTGAGGGCCAGGGGTTCGTGGTTGCCCTGGCAGTGCTGGGGAACGGGTGGACTCGAGGAGCTTCAAGGTCTTTTGCAATCTCAGTAGTTCTGGAGTTCAGCACAGCATTAGCCCCATCGACCCTGTAACCACTGCAGAGCAGCCGGAGCTCGGCAGCCACGCGGGAGCTGAGGGGAAATGCCAACATCCAACAGAGCCCGGGCTGGACAGACAGGTGGACAGTGGGCTCATGGACACTGGGATGGGTGCAGAGCTACATCCTCGGGTGGTGACACAGAGCTCTGCATGTCCAAAAGGTTGAGAGGTCTGCACGTTATGGACATGCTGAGGGGCCTGGAGCAGCTCTGTGCCCAGGAAAGGCTGAGAGCCCTGGGGCTGCTGAGCTGCACCACAGAAGCCTCCGAGGGCAGCTGAGCAATGCTGCTCCAGAGCTCAAGGGCCCATGGGGGGCAAGAGGATGGGGCCAGACTCTTGTCAGTGGTGCCCAGCACCAGGCCAAGGGCCAGCAGGCACCAACTGGAACCCAGGAGCTTCCGTGGGAGCAGGAGGAGAAACTTGTTTGGTGGGAGGGTGTGGGAGCCTGGCCCAGGCTGCCCAGAGAGGTTGTGGAGTCTCCTTCTCTGGAGAGATGCCAAAGGTGCCTGGACACAATCCTGGAACACCTGCTCTGGGTGAGCTGCTGGAGCAGGAGGTTGGACCAGATGATCTCCGGAGGTCCCTTCCAGCCCTCACCACGCTGGGATTCTGTGAGAAGCTCAGAGCTCCCCGCAGCCACTGGCACTAGATGGCGCAGGGAGATCGCAGCTGGACGGGGTTTGCAAACCCCTCTGCCCAGCTTGGGAGGACCCACCAACCTCCCCGCTGCCACGGGTGCTCCAGAGTGGGGCTGGCAAGGTCAAGAGGCAAAACCGTGCCCTGCCCAGTGCCGTCACAAGCACTGTCAGCTTGGGCAGCTCCACTGCAGTGGCCATTGGGCAAAGCACAATGTTAGCAGGGAGACCTACCACGACCACCTGGTTGGCATCACAGAACCACTTAGGTTGGAAGAGACCTTTAAACTCCTGCCACTGCCAGGGCACCACTAACCCGTGTCCCTCAGCACCACATCTCCACGGCTTGGAAAGCCCTCCAGGGATGGGGACTCCACCACTGCCCTGCCCAGCCTGGCACAGCCCTTCACAGCCCTTGCCAGCAAGAAATTCTTCCTCGTGTCCAACCTCAACCTCCCCTGGGGCAACTTGAGGCTGGTTCCTCTTGTCCTATCATCATCACTAGGAAGGACATGAAGGACAAAGCACCTTCACCTGCCAGGCCTGGGCCAAAAACAAATCTCTTGCCAGCTGCTCAGTGCAACTCGCTGACCTCGCTGCTTTGCTGCTCAGAAGGACCAGACTTCCCCAGGGACAATAAGTTGGTGTCTTGGCCCCAGGCAGACAGAGACCACAGCTCAGTTTGGTGCACGGGGGAGATGTGCAGTGATGTGGATGCTGTCACACGTCTTTAGACCAAGAGAAGGTCTGGATAAGGACAGAACCCCCTTCTAAAAGCCACTCTGATCTCAATCCCTCTGTCAGCTGAGTCCTGTGGTTCTGGGGACACGGCTCCTTGGGCAGATATGTGGTGCCTGGTGCCACGTGCCCGCAGACACGTGGAGGCTCTTACTTCGCTTGCTCTTGTCCTTGTTGAGGATCTGCCGCAGCTCCTGCTCCTGTTGCCCAGGCTCAGCTTCGCGGTGCGGGGACTCCATGGTCACCTGCAAGAGGAGAGGAACATCAGCACTAGGAGCCCTCAACTTCACCCAACACAGACCAAAGCCCTCTTAGCTCCTCCCCAAGCCCAAAACACGACGACGCGGTGATGGAGCATGTCTGAAACGGTCCGTTATGTCATTTTTGGAAACCCGATGGGCAGCTTGGGCTGACAAGAACGTGTTAAGTTGTTTCATCAGAGCAAACCGGACGCGTCTTTGTCTCCAGAGACGCTCTCCCCAGGGACATCGTAAAACCCAAACCAGCCTGTTTCAACTCGCTGCCTTTCATGGTGTTTTGACATCTCTGCAGCTCGGGCATGTTGTAATACCACCAAAAATAAAAATCATGGTTGACTAAAGAGGGGAAAAAAGAAAAAGAACTATTATACTCGTCTTAAAAGTTTGGATCTTGGTGTTTTCCAGAGCCGAGGCTTTCAGGGGTGTTCCCATCTCACAGAGAGTTCAAAATGCACAAACACCTCCAAGCACTCAACAGTTGTGACAGCAGCAGCATCTCACTCTCCTTGTGTGGACCAAGCTGATGCTCAGCCTCACCCAGAAAGCCCCAGGCCTTCCAGATAAGGTTACTGGGACCAGTAAGCCCCTGCCAGGCACTGGGGTTGGGGCTGGTGCTCAGAGCACATGGGATGTGAGAGATGCAGATGAGGTTGGGCTTGTTTAGTCCAGAGGATGGGGTACAAATGCACCTCCCAGGGTGGAGATGGAGCCTGGTCCTCTGAGGAGCTCAGCGAAAGGATGAGGAGCAACAGGACACAAGAGAAATCCCATCTGGATACATGGATCCCTGCCAGGAGCACGGCACAGCCCTGTGACTGGGACACGCAGGGCACGATCTCTGTGCTTGGACATGGTCACAGCTCACCTGGATGTGGTCCTCTACAGCCTTCCCTGCCTCTGAAGTTGGAACCATCCAAGCTAAATCCTGCCATGGTTTTGTGACAATGGGGGTTCTGGCAGCAGAGGCTGTGCAGGGCAGGGGTGTTCTTTTGGGTAACATGAGAGGATTTCAGTGGAGACTTCCCAGAAAAGCCAACCAGCCTGTGAAGCGAGTGCGCCGTGCCTCAGGGCAGAGGAACAGCGGTGGCCAGGCTGAGGGGGAAGGAGGAATTCACCTGAGAAGGTCATTTTGGGGTTGGGATTTCCAGCATCTTCCTCTTAATCCCTGCCAGAGATGGAGCTTGGGCAAAGCTGGGCACTGCTGGCAGATACACAATGCCATGAGTTTTTGGGGCGAAATTAAGTCTTCAAGGTGCCCATTCCTCACCCAGTGGCTACCAAAAGTGGGTGTCCCCTGCACCCCGGGGTGCCCGTACCCTCACGTGTTGGTGGGCAAGCTGCTCCACTTGCTGCTGGTGCAAGCTGGCGAGGAAGAGCTGGTGCTGCAGCTGCTGCGTGTGCTTCAGGGCCAGCAAAGTGGTGTCCGAGCCGGGCTTGACGACACGCTGCCCGATCCGCAGGTCCATGGGGACGGTCTGGGGCACCCGTGGGGAGGTGCACGGGTTCACAGCAGCTGTGGAGACACAAAGAAAGGCACAGATCAGTCCTTGGCCTGCTCTGACCACACTGATAGGTAGGGAAAGCATCAGGATGGGGTCTGGGTATATCTCAATGCACAGGAGGGCACTGCAAGGAACATGCCCTGCCACTGAGAATTGCAGGATCCCAGCGTGGTGGGGTTGGAGGGACCTCTGGAGATCATCTGGTCCAACCTCCTGCTCCAGCAGCTCACCCAGAGCAGGGGGCCCAGGATTGTGTCCAGGCGCCTTTGGAATCTCTCCAGAGAAGGAGACTCCACAACCTCTCTGGGCAGCCTGGGCCAGGCTCCCACACCCTCCCACCAAACAAGTTTCTCCTCCTGCTCCCATGGAACCTCCTGGGTTCCAGTTGGTGCCTGTTGGCCCTTGTCCTGGCGCTGGGCACCACTGACAAGAGTCTGGCCCCATCCTCTTGCCCCCCACGGGCCCTTGAGCTCTGGAGCAGCATTGATCAGCTGCCCTCAGAGGCTTCTCCAGCTCAGCAGCCCCAGGGCTCTCAGCCCTTTCTCAGCACAGAGATGCTCCTGGCACCTCAGTGTCCTCACAGCCTCCGTTGGAGACCACTGGCCTTAGAGCATGTTTCTGGCTCACGGGCAACCTATTGCCCACCAGGACTCCCAGGTCCTCCTCCACAGAGCTGCTTCCCAGTAGATCAACCCCTCACTTCTACTGGGGCATGGGAAGGGCTCCATCGACTGCCTGCAAAAGCCTCCATCATCTGGGCAAAACATCCTGCGAATCACACACCCTTGGAGATTCTCCAGGGTGCTGCAGGCGTCTGTCCTGCCACCACGGCTGGGAACTGCTCTGCAAGCTTAAGACGCTCCTGCCCTGCCTGGACGCTCAGGTGAACCCCCAGGAAAGCCCATCACAGGGTTCATCCATTCTCTCTCCATCTTGTTGGTAACTGCCTGGGATTTAACTGGTCTCTGGTTGATTGGCTCTAATTGCTACACCTTGCCTGTCCCACCGCGACCGGCATGATAAGGAGGTTGAGGGAGATGAAGAGCGGCAGCCTGAAAGCCACTGACCTCCTCTGCCCGTTACCACCGAGGCCTCAGGGCTGAACGTGGTGTGATGCCACGAGACGGGTGGGATGAGCCCAGAGTCCCCTTTGGGGTCAGGCACGGCCAAAGCAGATGAGCACATTTTCAATAAACACGAGTCCAAGTGAAGTTACCCCACGCAAGAAGACCCCAAGTCTTCTCTTAATCCTTAGTTTTGCCTACCACGTATCCTTCAACACCTTCAAGAAGCCAGGCAGGGGTCCTGAAAACAATGATGTCCCCCACAGGGCTGACAGTTCATCCCAAGGAGCTGCAGCGCCTGGTCCTGCCTCTTCACAGCACGGTGCCAGCACCTTGGGAGGCTGCTCCACAAACCTCCCAGCTCCAGCAAGCCCCAAGGGGCCTCAGGTCTTGCTAAACAATTTTGAAGGATGCAAGCGATAAGGCGAGCTGTCACCTCCTGCTGCTCAGCTCACGTGTGTTCCCACCTCCCAGCGAGGAGGAGGAGGAGGAGGAGGAGGAGGGTGCCGGAGGGCCGGGCGCTGGTGGAACCTCTCGGGGATGCTCGGCTGGAGGGAGGCAGCGGCACGGCCTCTGTCATGCTACCCAACGTCTCAGGCTCCTGGCAGCCAGACAAGGACAGTCTGTAACGAGCAAATCTCAGGATGGGAAATGAGGACTTTTGACAGCTCCCGGCCGAGCCAAATCCCCGCCACGTGATGCTGGCTATCTGCAGGGACTTGCTGAAGCTTGGCCATCCCTTGGTCCCTCCCAGCCAAATGTCACTGCCCCGCTGTAAGCCACAAAGGGGCAGGAGCTTACTTGTTTCCTCTAGTTGCTTGTTCCTTGGGAGAGGAGCCTGACCCTACCTGGCTCCAACCTCCTTCCAGGGAGTTGTGGAGAGCAAGAACATCTCCCCTGAGCCTTCTCCAGGCTGAACACCCCAGGTCCCTCAGAAGTTCTCCAGCCCCTTCTCCTTGTGCTCTAGACCCTTCCCCAGATTCCTTGCCCTTCTCTGGCCATGCTCCAGCCCCTCAACGTCCTTCTGGGAGTGAGGGGCCCAAACCTGACCCCAGGATTGGAGGTTGTCCAGGGGGACAATCCCAGCCCTGCTCCTGCTGCCCGCACTGGTGCCCACACAAGCCAGGGTGCTGGTGGCCTTCTTGCCTCATCTCCAGCTGCCTGTTGACCAACTTCCTCAGGTATCAACCAACACTCCCAGGCTGTTGTCAGAGCCCTTCTCCACTTGCGATACCATAAACGCCCATGGGGACCTCCCAGCAGCCAACGCTCAGCAGCAGCAGATTTGTTCTCACCTCCCCATCAGCAGCATCCTCAGGTCGGGGCAAAAAGGGGGCGAGAAAGTCTTGGGGGCAACCACAAGTGAAGGAGGGGCTACTACAGGCTCCTGGGGGGCGGGAGGGGAGATGCAGAGGACGGCACCGGCGGGGCCGCTGGGAATCTCTCTACCTCATTTGTTTTAGCCTTTTTAAAAACAAACTCCGAAGCAGCGGAAGAGGAGAAGTGGGAGGGAAGCGCGTGTGCTGGGGGAGAGAGAGGACGGGCAGGCCAGCGCCTGAAAAACAACTCCTCAGCCCTTGCCCCGAGCCAGGAAAAAGGCTGTGGAGCATCCCCACGGCCAAGAGGCAGCGGAGCCAGGGAAGAGCCGCCGGCCGAGGCTGCACGGACCCTCCTCCTGCCGTGGCCTCCGGCTTGGAGCAGCGAGGGCGCTGGGAGCACCTCGTGATGCTGGGATGTGACAGGAAAACTGCCAGGAGAGAGGGAAGGTGGGATGAAGACAAGGCACTGTGGGAGCATGGACCAGCCCGAAGCACCCCGGGGTGACACAGGTGTCCCAGCCCCGATGTTCTGAAGCCACAGCTCAGGATGGTTTTACAGAGCTTTGAAAAGTGATGCTTGCCATGGTGGCAAAGGATGAGGACTGGTGGCACTGGGAGCACAGCCCAGGCCCTGGGCAGGACCCTCAGTCACTGTCCCTACGCTGGGACCCCTCTGGCGTGTGGCACTTGCACAAAGCAGCCCCCCGGGGATGCAGAGCATCCCTCCTGCTCCAGCCTGAGCTCCAGCATCTCCAGGCCCCTTCGCACAGCCCTTCGTGCCCTGGGAGCTGTTTGGTTCAGCCGTGACCTCCCGTTGCAGCTTGAATTCATTTGGGGTTTCATGCCGGGCCCTCTGCCAAGAGTTACAGTAAACAACTCCCCTCCTCGGCAGCCTCCGATGCTCACACATGATTCAGGGGGCAGGCGGCCAGGCCAGCGGCTCCTCCTCTTCCCCTCACCCAAAGAAGGCCAAAAGCAGGGCCCCAGCATGGCTCCTGGGGGGTCTGTCCCCTTCCTCAACGCAGCCCAGGTCTTGCTGGTTCCCACCAGACCCTCATAAGCCACCAGCATCATGAGACGTGGCCATGGAGGGGCTTCATGCTTGGGCTGGGATGCTCAAGGTGGGACTGGGATGCTCCGGCTGCCACGTGCAGCCTCAGAGGGCCAAATCCACCCTCCTCCTCTTCCTCCTCCTCATCCACACAATCAGGAGCAGGGCTGAGTGCCAGGGCGGGAGAAGCGAGCTGGGAGCACCCACCCCGGGAAGAGGCGGAAGGTTTCTGGGACAGGCTCCTCTCCCGGCTGCGTGTCCGGCTGCCAACATTTTTACGAATTATTTTTAGTTCACAAGAACGTTCGCACGGGAAGGCCGGCGCTGGTGGCAAGCTCGTCCTCACCCGAGCGCTGGGGCTGGCAGGGGCTCAGCAGCCACCACGTCACCAGCAGCAGTGTGGAGGGACCGGGACGGCACTCCCAGGGTTAAAAAGACATGATGCCCAATAGAATCATTTTGGATGGAAAAGACCTTGAAGATCATCAAGTCTAAGCATTAACTCAGCACTGCAAGGTCACCGCTAACCCGTGTCCCTCAGCACCACATCTCCACGGCTTGGAAACCCCTCCAGGGATGGGGACTCCACCACTGCCCTGCCCAGCCTGGCACAGCCCTTCACAGCCCTTCACACCAAGAAATTCTTCCTCGTGTCCAACCTCAACCTCCTGTGGAACAACTTGAGGCCGGTTCCTCTTGTCCTGTCGCTTGTTCCTTGGGAGAAGAGCCCGACCCCACCTGGCTCCAAGCTCCTGTCAGGGAGTTGTGCAGAGCCAGAAGGTCTCCCCTGAGCCTCCTTTGCTCCAGGCTCAACACCCCCAGGTCCCTCAGCTGCTCCTCACCACACTTGTGCTCTAGACCCTTCCCCAGCTTCATTGCCCTTTCCTGGACACTGGTCCCTCAGTGTCCTTTCTTGGAGCCCCAAACTGACCCCAGAATTCGAGGTGTGCCAAGCACAGGGGGGCAATCCCTGCCCTAGTCCTGCTGGCCTGGTTCTTCTGCATCTCCTCCCTGCTTCTGCTGAATAACCATTAATTGAAAGCTGATCTGCTCCACTCAAACAACCCAGGGGCACAAAGCGAGGCAGCACCAGCCTCTCCTGGGCGGGAGATGAAGGTGGCCACGGGGATCCCTTGGTGGCCTCGTCCCCGCTTGCACCATGCAGAAGCACTGGGGATGTCCCAGCCACCACGTGCCTGTTTTTCTGGGTCATCTTGCCCAGCCAGGTCACCGGGAGGAAGCCAAAGCAAACCCCACCGTGGTGCCGGGGCTGCTGAGCCCATCGCTCCAACTGCTCGGCACCTGGGCAGGTAACACCCGCTGCAGCTCCACCCTTCCTCTGCGAGAAGAGAGATTGCAACGGGGTGAGAGCAGCTTCGGTGCAGAGGCTCTTCCCGGCGTGCCCTGGGAAAGCCTTCAGTGCTACGGGCATGAATGCGAGCTCTGTGCTCGGCAGCCCGGCGCGGGTTACCAGCGTTGTCCAGGCTCCCGGCACGGCACAGCGCAGGGAACGCAGCCAACGAGCTCCGAGGGTCCGTGTGCTCGCTGGCGAGGTTGGGGAGAGAAGGAGCAAGCGTTGATGGGCTCCTCACTTGGCAGTCGAGCCCCTCTTGGACTCCCGTGAAGCTTTTGGCCAGGGTGAGGTCTGGTGGCAGTGAGATTCCCGGGCTGGCGCTGGCAATCCAGGACGTCACTCACTCACAGAATCCCAGCGTGGTGGGGTTGGAAGGGACCTCTGGAGATCACCTCATCCAAGCCCCTGCTCCAGCAGCTCACCCAGAGCAGGGGGCCCAGGATCACGTCCAGGCGCCTTTGGAATCTCTCCAGAGAAGGAGACTCCACAACCTCTCTGGGCAGCCTGGGCCAGGCTCCCACACCCTCAAAGTCAAGAGGTTTCTCCTCATGGAACTTCCTGGGTTCCAGTTGGTGCCCGTTGGCCCTTGGCCTGGCGCTGGGCACCACTGACAAGAGTCTGGGCCCATCCTCTTGCCCCCCATGAGCCCTTGAGTTCTGCATCAGCATTGCTCAGATCCCCAAAGAGGAACACTCAGGTCGTGCTGCTCTCAGCCAGCCTCCCCCAAAAAATGCAGCGCAGAAATCTTTGCTTTAGCATTCCCTGATTTTTGTAAAGAGGCAACACCAGCCGCCAGCGCGGAGCTGCACTTGTGCAAGAGGGAAATAAAGCACGAAGCAAAGAAAGCAGGGTAGGAAGATGATGAAGGAGCAAACCGGTCACATCCGAGCTCCGCCTTTCCCCCCATCCCATCCCGTGACGGCGGCAGCGCTGCCCACGACGCGATCGCACACGACGGCGAAGAGCTTTGTCTGGGGCTGAGCAATTAAAGGCGTTTTAGGAAAGAAAAAAAAACCCCAACAACCCTATTTCCCATCTTATGTTGATTAGCTGTGAAGGGTTCAGAGTTCAGGCGGGTTGAAGAATGCGTGTGATTAAAAACATTCCTCTTTAATAAAAGGAAAAGGTCTTCTCCGGAGCCACGCACAAGTTAGAAAAATTAGCTGGAGGGAATTTGTTCAAATTAAAAACACTTAAATGAGAAACCACACGAAAAGGGCTCTGTTGAAATAACACAAAGATCACAAAGGCAGCACTCGAGAAATAGGAAATCCCGGAGTCGGGGTACCTCGTGTAACCTCGCCCTGGCCTGGGGCACGCACCGAGGTGCTGGGTTTAATTATGGGACCAAACTCAAAGAGATGCAAAAAAAAATGACAAAACCAGCATCACCCCAGTATCTCCACCGAGCTATAATGGGAGCGGGGACGCAGGCGCTGCCGTTGGGTCTCACAGCTCTCGGGGGCAACCTCGAGTTGGTAGAATCATGGTAGTTTGGGGTGGAAGGGACCTCAAAGATCATCTCGTTCCACCCCCCTGCCACGGCAGGGACACCTCCCACTAGACCAGGTTGCTCCAAGCCCCATCCAACCTGGCCTTGAACACCTCCAGGGATGGAGCATCCACAACTTCCACACACCCCTCTGTCGCCTGACCTCCACCTGCTCACGCATCCCTGGGGGGCTTCCTCGCAGCCCCCCGCGAAATCTGAGCGTTTGGGGCATTTTCCTCATTCCCAGCCTCGGCAGCGGCTGCGGGGGGAGCGCGGGGAGCTGCTGCCTGGCCCTGGGGAAAGCCCTGCTCCGAAGCAGCTGTCCCTGCACGGAGGGGCCGCACGCCGCGACCCGCCTGAGCCCCGAGAGAGCGGGTGATGCTCCGCAAAGATGTCATGTTTGGAGCGGTCGGTTGCCAAACCCTGATAACTCTTTGAGGAGCGCGTTCGCTGGGAGTTCCAAGGGCTTTAGGAACTGGCCAGATGTGGGTGGATTCCTCTCCTCCCCACCAGACACCACATTCCTGCTCCAAAACAAGATGCTGCTCCAGAAAAAGCCCCCGAGAGTTTTTCCACAAGGGTAAAACTCTTTTTTTTCTACTCAGGTTCTCGCAAATTTTCTTCTGCGGAAAGTTTCCAGAAAGAACTGCTCGAGCCAGACGACGATTCCCGTTTGGCAAAGCCACGCGTGCATCCCAGCAGCCTTCCCACAGCCCAAGCCGTGAAGCAGGATGAAAAGCAGCACACCTGAAGCCACCCGGAGCACACCGGCACCTGCGAGCGAGGAGCGTTATTTTGGGATTGCAAGCACATAAATCAGGAAAAACTCCGCTGGAGCCTGCGAACGAGATCCCCATCAGGCCTCGGGAAGTGGCTCAGGGCGAGATACTTCCCCTGATTACCCTCGCTGGTTATTTGCAGCTCGTGACCTTTGAGTCAGACGTTTAATAGCCCTCCCTGGAATTTTTCTCCCCACAAATGTGCGTAGTTACGTCCTGAAACTCATGACTCCAGGACCCAAAAATCTCACGGCGCGCTGGGCCCAGCCGGTGCTGGGGCGACACGGAGAGAAAATCTTTGTACCTGGATCTGCTGCTGGGTTTAATGCTGGGATTCAACCCCCCCTCCCCAAATATTGGTGTCCCCATCCAGGCTCAGCAGATGTGGGACCACGCTGTACGTTCCCACAGCATCCCTACGGAGCAGAAGGGCTCCTCCATTGCCAAAGGTATCACGAACACTTCAGGACTAAATAGAACACGGATGGATGTGGTGCAGCTGGATCTGCGGTGGGAATACGGGTGCCTGTGCTTCCCCTCCCCACCAGCCCTGGGCTGCGTGTGGGGCCAGGGCTGCCCCACGGAGCCGGGCGGTGGGATGAGCAGATCCACACGGGCATCTTTAGGTGCCTGTTTCAAGGCAGGTTTTCCATGTGCGCTCAAATCCACATGTTCAGATCGGCCTTGAAAGCGTTTTACCTGCAGGGCGAAGCAGCTCAGGAGGCTCTCAAGGTAACCCCGAATTACCCCAAAGCCCCAGATGTTAATACCAGACCCAGATCTCGCCACAGGCGGTTCTTAAACCACCAAACCCCTTCCTTGGTGCTCACCTACAGCTCCCAAAGAAGCTGGAAGGAGCAACCTGCAAACATCTGAGCTCCTGGATGCTGCCCCTGTCCTGGGGATGAGTTTTTAAAGCCTTCAAAGCACCCAGTCGTGAATGTGCAGAGGCAAAACCCGCAGGGCAAAACCCGGCGATAGGTTTCGAGCCCAAATTTGAGATTGTTCGGTCACAGGGACGCTTCTAAGCCACAGACGGAGCAGGATTGAATCATGCCGCAGGCAACGCAGCGGCTGCGGTTCCACAAAGTGATCCCAGCGTCAGGAATCGCTGTCCCTGCCGGCTGCTCCTCCGCCGTGCCCTGATACACGGCACCACCGGCCGTGCCCGCGCCGGCGCGTACGTGTGACCGCGCACGGCTAAAGCAAAGGAGTAAATAAAGAGTGTTTTTACCCGTTTCTCGGGAGGATCAGGTCCCTGCGCCGCACGGGTTGAGCGTGGGCAGCACGAGGTGCAAGGTGGGACCAAAAAGCTCATCTCCTGCAACCGCAGCCGGGATGTGGGACTGGAGGGACAGCAAGTGGGCTCCATCCCTGCACAGCTGGAAACCTCTGGCAGTCATTTCCTGCCAGCGGTTGCATCCTCCCACCCCACCGGTCGTAAACCCCATCCCCAACAGCAGCACGAGGTCCCCGAGGGAGGATGCTGAGCGGAGGAGTGCGAGGTGTCCCCAGGAAACCTCGCAACAACCGCCGCTTCCTCCGAAACAGAGGGAAATTCATGACCAAAGGGCTCTGTTGAAGGAAAGCCAAGGTTGCCTGGCGGCACCTCAGGCTCCCCAGAACAGTGTGGGCAGCTTCTGCTCCCGGAAACTCCTCAAATTCAGAAGTCCTCCCCTCCCAGAAGGGAAACGTCCCGCAGAGCTCAGCCCACTCTGTTGGACTCCTCCTCTGACCATCCTCACCTGGTCGCACAGTCTGGACGGGTTCTGCCAACTACCCCCTGCTCCAGAGCCAGCAGCAGCAGGTCAGCATAGCCCCCCCGCACATCCTGAGTCCCACCACGGCCCGCTCCTCCTGGTCATCTCCTGAAGCCTTCCTCCACAGCAGACTGAGCTCCACAGCTCCTCCTCCTCCTCCACCAGCCTTGCAAATGCTCCCTGCAAAGAGCTGCTACGGATCTTCACCACCGGTGTCTGCTCCTTGAGCAGCTGGAGAAGGGATGAGGGTTTGTGGTGTTCTCCTGAAACCTTAAATGCTGCCAAGGCCTGCAGGCAAAGACAAACGCAGATGATAGGCGGCATTTCCAGGCAAGCAAGTGCCTCCACTCTGCCTGAGCTGGAGCAGCTCCATGTCTTCTAACAGCTTCATCTCCTCCTTCAACCAGGCTTCTTGCAAGAGGCAACAGTCCAGCCTAGAACCTCAGCATCACCTCCCTGCCCACAGCCAACACAGATCCTCTTTGAAGAGAGGCTTTGGCACCAGTCCTGGCAAGAGAAGCTCCTCCAGGTCTGTGTTCTCCAAGCAGGTAGATGCCAAGAGAGGCAGATCCCCACGGACACGGCCAAGCACTCCCGGGAAGCGAGCGAGCACCCTCTCGCACAGGACACCTCGTCTTCCCGCACCGGGCTTGATTACATCAGCACGAGAGGATGCAGCCTCCGTGCCAAGGGAAGCAGAGGAGAGATCAAACGATTAGACGAACCTCTCCTCAATTACCAGCCGTTTGCATAAGCGGAGGAGAGCGTTCCCAACCGGTTTGGACAGGGAGACGATGGGTTCGTCAGCACCTCTGCCCGCTGCGGAGGGGTCCACGTCACGCCATGAAGCTGCTGCTCAGAGCATCCCACCACAGCATGGACAAGCATAGAATCACAGCCTGGGATGGGTGGGAAGGGACCTTTAAAGGTCATCTGGCCCAACCCCCCTGCAGGGAGCAGGGACATCTGCAACTAGAGCAGGTTGCTCAGAGCCCAGGCCAACCTCACCTGCAATGGTGCCAGGGATGGGGCAGTGACCACCTCTCTGGGCAACCTGCGCCAGGGTCCCACCACCCTCAGCATCCAAAATTTCTCCCTTCTCTCTCATCTAAATCTCACTCTTTTAGTCTAAAACTATCACCCCTTGTTGTGTCCCAACAGGCCCTGCCCAAAAGTCCATCCCCATCTTTCTGACAGGCCCCCTGAAGCACTGAAAGGCCACCAGAAGGTCTCCCCGGAGCCTTCTCTTCTCCAGGCTGAACACCACCAACCCTCCCAGCCTCTCCTCACAGCAGAGCTGCTCCATCCCTCCATTCAGTGCCTCCATCCACTTGGCCCAAACCCACAACCTGCTTCTCCTCACACCACGTGCAGAGGGTCCCCACCGCCGGGTGGTTGCTGTCACCAGCGCTACAGCCCAGCCTACGCGTTTATATCTTTAATTGCTGCGTGCAACACAGCAAGAGCCCAGCTTGACTCATGAGGCCCTGGGGAAAAGCTCAGGGCTCCGAAGCAGTGTCTCGCTTGATCTGGAAGTGCTGAGACAAAGCGCCTGGACTCCCACAATAGCCACTCTCAGCGAGTCACTACTCAAGGGGACCTGCCCATTAACTGGAGCCTCTCCACGCACTGCAGAGAAGGAAATCCCTTCGGCAAACGCTGGCCGAGGTCCAAGGCTGGGCTGGAAAGTGGATTTGGTCATGAAAAGAAATAAAAAAAACAACAAAACTCAGGTCCAATAACCCCTCTGCTGGGAGGCCAGGCTGAGAGAGTTGGGCTTGTGCAGCCTGGAGAAGAGAAGGCTCCGGGGAGACCTTCTGGTGGCCTTTCAGTGCTTCAGGCGGCCTGTCAGAAAGATGGGGATGGACTTTTGAGCAGGGCCTGTTGGGACAGGACAAGGGGGGATGAGTTTAAACTCAAAGGAGGAGATTTAGACTGGATAGAAGGAAGAAGTTCCTGGTGCAGGTTGCCCAGAGAGGTGGTCGCTGCCCCATCCCTGGCACCATTGCAGGTGAGGTTGGCCGGGGCTCTGAGCAACCTGCTCTGGTTGCAGATGTCCCTGCTCCCTGCAGGGGGGTTGGGCCAGATGACCTTTAAAGGTCCCTTCCCACCCAAACCAGGCTGTGATTCTATGAAATCCTGCTGGATGACTTGGCCATGCTCTGTCCCACGGGGTGGCTGAAGGGCTTGTTGGATCCAGGCATGTTTCAGCCTCCTCTGCTTCAAGGAGTTGCCGCCTGCACCTTGCCCAGCTGCACAGACGCCAACTCTGAGCCAAGGGCTTTGCTTCCCAGCCTTCTCCGTGAGCACCCAGGTTCGGGAGGCAGTGCCAGACAGCCCCACGGTGAGGGACACCAGAAGTCTATTTGTGCAGGAAACTGAAAATGTTGCAGCTTCCTTCCTCTGACATAAATAACTCTCACCCTAAAACCCGAGTCTCCGGTCTGCGTGCTGGTGTTCTCCAGCACTGGCTGTGATCAGTGACCACCACGAGCTGTCCCCTGGCCTAGCAGGACAGAGCTGGGCCTCCCCAGCTTTGAAAGCCTCTTTGCCCTCAGATCGTTGCTGTGGCCTCCTCAACAGGTCCATGTCTCTCCTGAGCTGAGGGCTCCACAGCTGGACCCAGTACTGCAGGGGGGTCTCAGCAGAGTGGAGTAGAATCCCCCACCTCAATTCCTGGGTCTCTGTGAGAGCTGGGGGTTAAGGAATTCAAGGAGGACCCAATGTCCTACATGCAGCTGGAGAAACCTCAGAGGAGGACGCGGGCAGGTCCCAGCTGAGGCTGCAGAACGTGGGTGCCCTGAGGCAGCCAAAGCAGGACAGAGGGTGCGGTGGGGTGGGTGCGCTCCGCACTCATGTAGCAACACTGCCCAGGGTGGTTAACCCAGAAAGCGGAGTGAATCCCGCCACTGAGCCGCTCCAGCATGGTGGGAGGAAGGAAAAGAAACCCACAAACCAGCCCCTGGTGAGCCCAGAGCAGCAGTGGTGACCTTGGACATGGAAGATGTCCAAGATGTCCATGGAAGATGTCCCAGCACGGGCTGGGATTTGAGTCCTCAGCACCTCTCCAGGTCAGACCCAGTGTCAACTCGGCAAAATCGCGTCCCATCCAGGTCCCTAAAGCTCACTGACAATCAAACCAACGGCAGAGCCACGCTGGGTGCCCGCTGCGGAGCCAAACTGGGCCCAGCTCCAGAGGAAAGGATGCTCAGGGTGGCTCTAGCACAAGCCCACCTGTACGAGGGCCCCATAACATCTCCAAGGGGTGTTTCCCACTTGCTTGGCACACTCACCTACGGACGTCATCGTGGTTTTTCTGAGCCCCTGGAAGCCAAGAGCTGAGCCCTGCACCCCGGGCAGCGCCGACAGCACCGGGCGAGCGGCACAACGGCCGCGGCGAAGGCTGGCGGGAGCTCTCCCATCTTCTCCTGGTGGTTGCCAAGCCAGGCGCGGCCACGCACCACACCCTCGCCGTTCTCACGGGCAAGTACGAACCTTGGCAAAAGCCCTCGGCTCGTTGGCAGCCAGCCCCATCAGGCTCATTAAATGCAATTAAGCCGGAGCGGGTATTCCTCCCCCCCTGGCCCCTTTGCTTTTAGACAAAATAAACAGGGAGGCTTTGCGTGGGCTCGGGCAGGTGGTTGGCACCCAGGCCCCGCACAGCGGCAGGTGGAAACGCCGAGGTCTTTGTCAGGGAAGCGAAAGCCACGGTGGTACCAAGAGGCTGCTCCGCGATGCTCAGCCCTCCTCCGGCTCCCACCCTTTGCCGTGGCAGCTGCTGGAGATGGACACGAGACCCTCTCTGCTTTGCCAACAGGAACGTGCAGTGAGCTAGACCATAACGGAGCTGACACCCTGGCTTGCTCATATTTTACAAAATAGGGAAAAACTTCTGCTCCAGCCTAACGCCATGTGTTATTGCATCAGCATCGTCCCTAAGCTGGGTTGCAGAAGAATTGTGATTCTGCTGCGTCCTCAAAACCACGGAGGAGGAAGGAGACAATAACCTGCACCATCTCCTCCTTCCAATGCAGCCCCTCACCCCTCGTGTTCTCCACACCAGCACGGCCAACGCCAACATACACAATGGGACATGAAAGCTGAAATCACTGCGGACACGCAGGCAAGGTGGTGACCCCGACCCCCCGGGACGAGCGGTACTCTCCCAAGCCCACCGATCGCTCGCATCTCGGCTCCAACGGCCACCAAGTCATCGCTCCATCGCCCTGGCACTGCCAGACACCTCCCGTCACCGCGCGATCCGGTAGCTCCCGGTATTCCTGGCAGGCTATACACGAGCTGGCCTCGACCCTGGGCTTGGTAGAGATGTTTGGTGGCTCCGACATGGGGTGGGGAGGGTGGCCCTGAGAAGGGCACGTGATGGGTACCACGCACGATGGGTGCCGTTTGAGGAGGACAAGAGAGCCATGTTGTGTCCCCATCCACTTTGGGACCAAAGAAAAGCCAAAAGGGAACCTTTGAGCTTCATGCTCCCCTCTGGAAAAACCACCAGCGCTGCCAAGTCCTGGGCTGTCCCAGGACAGACTCAGCAGCAGCCAGGTCTGAGGTTGGACTCTTCTTGCTGTCCCAGGGTGATCCCGGCTGAGCTGGGATCCGGTTCGGGAAGAGAATGGTTCTTCCCAGTTTGGCTGCTACCAGGAAGCAACAATCACCCCAGTAAAACTGGAACAACTGTCCCATAGTGTCAAGCCCGCAGAGATGTGTCACGGGCGCTTTTCCACCTCTGAGTGATGGGAGAGGTGTGGCTGTGCTCTGACCAAGATCTTCACTTCAAATGTTTGGGGTTTACTGGTGCTAAAGGGATTTAGCCAGAGCAAATTAAGATCATTTCCCATCTTAATTAATTCTGCTTTCACTTCCTGGCACGTGGGAGCCCGGCCTCCTCCGGCGCAGCGAGAAGCCTCGACTTTGCACGGCCACAGCAGCCAGAGCTGCGCACAAACGCAGGAAGGACTTTGCAGCGTTTCTCTATCAACATCAGAGCCCTGGCTGCAAGATGAAGAACTAAAAACATTCCAGAACAAGCCAGAACCCCCTTTCACGGCCACATTTCTCCATCACAAAGCAGGAGGTGACCTTCCTCATGCCCTTTCTCCACTGCAGGCTTCTTCTAAGGCATCTGAAACCATCTCTGCTGGGGGAGCAGGGATCATCCTCCCACCACAGCACCTCCACACACACGTCCCCGCCACGGCACAGCACTCAGGGCATTTAGAACATTAGGATCCCACTTTGCCTTCCCAAAATACCTTACGTTGAGCGCCAGGAACCTCACAACAGCCACACACCACTTCTGGGAACAAAGGCTGTGGAAGCAGCAGCATCTCCCCCAGCATCGCCAAGCACCACGAGTCCGGCCACATCTGTGTGCACGCTAAAAGCCACGTTGAAGAAGCATCTCCTCCAACGGAGCTCTGAGTCCACAGGAGGACATGCCGGAGCCTGCTGGCTGCCAGCGAGGACACGGGATGAGATGCATCTCCAAGGCCAAGGCTGTGCAGAGGAGGAGAGACCCTGGGGACATCTCAGGCCAAGACATCACCCCATCGACCTGGGCGGAGCGGGACGGTGCTTCGAAAAGCAGGAATTGTGCCTACTGCACAACTGCCAGCGAGAAAAATCCTCTCCCCTCCCCTGCTCGCCCACCCCACATCCCTTTGAGGCAAAAAGGAAGAAGGTTGGAAACATCCTTCCTCTGCTCCGGACAATGCGATGGAAATAGCCAGGGAGGAGCAGTGGAGGCAGCCCGGGCTCGGCGAGGACGCGGGGCTTGGCCAGCGGCGAGGAGCCGAGCGCAGCTCCCGGCTTCCTGCCATTGTCCCGGCCGGAGCCAAGCCCCGCGACAGCAACCCCCAACTCACCTCTTTGCCCCCAAGAACCAGCCCCGAAATGCAAACCTGCTGCCCCGTCCAGGAGCTTCACCTTCACCCGGGACGCGGCACAACGGGCCAGGACTCGGATGTAATCCGAAATCCGCTGCCGTGGAAGCACGGAGATGGATCGCCGTGCGCGGTCCCGCAGAGGGGCTGGAACCTGGAATCTCACAAACACCACGATAAAATCCACTCCTGAGACCTTTTTCCACTGCAGGGAAAAAAAAATACAAGACGGCAGAAGACACTTTCTCTGGACCCAGCGCGGAGGGTGAAACAAAGGCCCCAGGGAGCAAGTTCCACCCTAAATTCCTATTTTCTCCTCCAAATGGGAGGTGCACGTGTTTGGGAGCGCACGTCAGCAGCCGGAAAACCCTGTGAAGAGCAAGGCAAACCCGGCTGCTGCTGACGGCAGCTCCAGCAGATGAGGGTGGCAGAAGGACCCGGCCAGGGCAGAACTGCTCCCAGTCAGGAATTGGTCCCCAGACCTGGGGCTGGGACAAGCTGGTGCCAGTTTTGTCATTCACCAGATGGAACCATCACTTGCAGCGCTTTTACATGATAAAGGGAGGGAAGAAACTGTCTTAAAAATACATATATATATATATATAAGGATTGAGATGTTTTTAGGACCCAAGCTGGGATTTCACAACTGGCCCCACCCTCAAGAGCATCACAGCAGCAACACGGGGGACCCTCAAACCCTCCCACCACCTCCAAGGGCCACAGAAGGGAGAGAAACGGGAGGAAGAGGAGGACGAACGATGGCCCTGGTCCCTGCTCCTCCTCGCATCGCCCAGCCCTGGGACCCCCGAGCCCACCGGAGTGGGGAGATGAGCCCTGTGCAGACCAGCCCCTCTCCACCTGCCGAGACGCGGGGCCAGGCACGCTCCGAGCCCGGGGCCGCGCCGGCAGCGCTCCAAGCAGAGCTGCTCTGCTCCGTAAAGATTCCCAAGGGTGTTTTTTACCCCCGCTGCTGCGTTAAAAATAGAAAGCATCATTATTATTGTCCTCCCAGCAAATATAGAAAGATTACATCCTCACTGCTAAAAGTCTGCGCAGCAGAGAGCGGGTCTGACACAGACACGCGTTTCTGGAGCGAACAGCTTGGGGTGTTGGCACAACATCCTTAAGGGTATTTGTTCTCCTGAGGAGATGTGGGGTTAAACACGGGGGTGAACTCGTCTTCCCCTCCTCTCTGTGCTTCCCGGGGGTGTTGGGGGTTTTCTGGGGCTCTTACACATCTGTGCTGGCCGCTGAGAAGGGTGCGCAGGCTCGCACGGCACTCCCAGCCCGAGAACACGCTGCCCCGGTGCTGCCCTCGCAGATGGGAAAGCGTGATCCAAGTTGGGAGTGGTCTTGTCACCGTCCTCACTTAACACTTTACAGCTCTACAGCATAGAATCATGGAGTCGTTTGGGTTGGAAGAGACCTTTGAGATCATGGAGTCCACCCGTTCCCCAGCACGGCCAGGGCACCACTAACCCGTGTCCCTCAGCACCACATCTCCACGGCTTGGAAACNGACCCCACCTGGCTCCAACCTCCTGTCAGGGAGTTGTGGAAAGCCAGAAGGTCTCCCCTGAGCCTTCTCCAGGCTGAACCCCCCCAGGTCCCTCAGAAGTTCTCCAGCCCCTTTTTCTTGTGCTCTAGACCCTTCCCCAGCTTCGTTGCCCTTCTCTGGCCACGCTCCAGCCCCTCAACATCCTTCTTGTAGTGAGGGGCTCAAACCTGACCCCAGGATTGGAGGTTGGGCCTCCCCAGTGCCCAGTCCAGGGGTCAATCCCTGCCCTGGTCCTGCTGCCCACACTGGTGCTGACCCAAGCCAGGACACTGGTGGCCTTGTAGGCCACCTGGGCACACACTGGCTCATCTTCAGCCACCTGTTGACAACCCCCCCCAGGGCCTTTTGAAGCACTGCTGAAGGAAAGGGGGGATACAGGAGAGGGGCTCTGCAGAGCAGGGAGTGGCGGAATCCAGACACTCCATCCCAGCTCCGCTTCCCAACAGGTAAAAGCAATTTTCCTGCTCCTTTTGCAAGACCAGTTTGCTTTCCCCTGAAGAAAAAAGCCACCGGTGACCTCGGTGGCAAGAGACCTGCAGAGCTTCCCTGTCCCCCCTCCCCGCTCCCATCCGCCATCCCTGCTGACTCAGGAGGGAGGGGGGCCTCAGCCCCCACCTAATTCTTGGAAAGGGAAGACTTCGACGCAAGCTGGGCCTTTCCATGAGTGTTTGTGCTAGCGCGCTGGACCGCTCCCACCCAGCTGGGACCCGGCTCTAGATCCAATTTCATTTCTCAGAAAATCACACGGGAGATGAGAAGAATGTGTCGGGTCACGTCCAGCTCCATGCAGGAACCCTGGCTCCTGCAAAAGCAGCCCTAGGAGAGAATAACCAAGCAAAGGGATGTCTGTCCTTCCAGCAGGTCCCTGGAGAGGACCCTAACATGGAGATGCACCACCAGGAGCCACCATCCAGCACTGAGCTGGCTCTGCAGGCCACCACGCTCCGGACTCGGAGCCCTGCAAGCACCCAGACACTGACCCACGCTCAGCACCGCGGGCGTCGCTTCAGGGATCACTCAGCTCCCAAACAAAACACCCTCCGGCTTCCAGCCCTTGCCGGGGGCAGGAGCATCCCGCAGGAGGCCCTGGGAGGAGGCCGGGGCTGAGCGGTCACCCACCGTCATCCCCAACGCAGGGGCCAACGTCTCCCACTCATCGCCCAGGCTGTAAATCCCCTCCTGCGGACGCAGCGAGCACAACTCCCTTCACCCCCTCCCCTTCTCCCCAAAACAAAACACACCCAGAAACAGAAGGAAACCAGGCAGGGATAAAAAAAAACCAAAACCGACAGTAATTCAACAACTATTTCAAGCGTTCGCATTCCCAGGAGGAGGCTGCTCTGCCCTCTGCCACGTCCCCCCCTCCCGCCGCCGCCGCCGTACCGGAGCTGCCCGCTGCCCCTCCGCCAGCCCGTGCCCGGTGCCGGTGGTCGAGCCCGCCGGGGCCGTTCCCTCCTCATTTCGTACCGTGCACGTCTCCGCTGGCACCTCGGCGCGCAGGCGACGCCAGATTTCTCTCCGCCGAGCCAAGGCTCTTGGAAACGCATGACGACTTCGGCAGATTAATTGGAAACACAGCCCGGGTGTTGCAATCCCAGGAATGGCTCCAATTTCAGGAACAAATGTTTTCATCTCTAACTGGGAGCAGTCGCCCAAGTGGAAGGGCGCATTTTTGTCGCTGTAGCTCAGCCCTCCCCGGGCGTGCGGGCGGTGGGAAGGGTGCTGGATCTTCACCCCGGCGCTTGCGTCACCGGGGAGCCGCTGCTGGGATTCCTGCTGCTCCCAGGCACCACCGGAGAGGGACAGCCCAAGGTTTTCCAACATCCGTCTCCTTTACATCGTTCCTGCTGGGGTCTGCAGCCTCCTCTGCCGACAGCAAGAGAATCATAGAACACATCGGGTTGGAAGGCACCTCTAATGGTCATCTAGTCCAACCCCCTACAATAAGGGGTGGGGGAACAGGAGGGGATGTGAGGGTCTCCTGCTGCAGGTCATCAGCTCTCCAGGGACGGCCGTGGGGACAGCGCTGTAGCTCTGGATATCAGCAGGGAGCTCCTCCACAAGGTCCTGCTGCAACTCCATGAGGGCAACGTTTCCAGCTCTTGCACTGGTGGCTTCCCAAAAGGCCTCTGCCCCTGCCCAAAGTCCCAGGAGGACCAGCTCCACTGCTCCCTTCATCAAGGCTGGAGAAGATGTCCCTTCACAGTGTGACTCTTGTCTCTTCCATACTCACACATGGAAACCTTCACCCTGAAAAGTCCCAAACTCTGCTTCTGCTGGAGGCCATGGGCTTCAAGAGCTCAAGGACTCAATTTCTGTTCCCGCAATAGCTGGAGGTGACTCTTCTGCTCTAGGTCCAAGAGCCTGGCTCACCACATCACACACACCTCAGCAGCTGGAGGAGACGCTGGCAACCAGCTCAGCTCAGCTCTCCAAAGTCAAGCCCAGGAGAAAGGACCAGTTCCCACAGCAAAGGTCCTGGACTGAACTTGCCAGAGGCTGGAGATAAATCCCCATAAGCCCATTCGCTCCATCTAGTGGCAAGCCATCCCCGTGCTTCCATGTTATTCCCACCCCCCCCCAGCAACAGCTCTCCCTTTCCAGGAGTTTCACCATAGTTGGCCATTTCTTTGCTCAGGCCTGTTTGCTGCCAACCTCCTGTGCTCTCTCAGGTGGTCCCTCTGCAGCCATCACAACTCTTGATGTTCTCCCTTTGCTGCCAAAACCAAAAAAGCTCCTCTGCAGCTCATGGCAACTTCCCTGCTCCTGAAGCTTAAGGTGATAACGGAAGGAGAAAAGCTGGTCTATCCACCCTCAGAGCCCTGGCAGGGAAGTCTCCTCTGATATCCCACTGCCAGGGCTCCGGCAACCCAAGAAAAACCATGGAAAGGGGCATGTGGTTGCTGCTGGAGAGAAAAACCCAGCAAGCTGGAAGCTCAGAGCTGGGAATGGGGAGCAACCACATCTCTCCGAGCCCACACGTGGGTCAGCGAGCACCCAGCAGGAAGGAGGAGTGGGCTCCGGAGGTGCTGCGGCTGCTTGGACCCATCCCGGTCTCCGCTGCAGCCAGCCATGGAGCGATGCCTGGGTAAATTCCTGCCTTGGCAGGAGCCTCTGCTACAGCGAGCGGCAGGGATCTGGAGCTAACGGCGAGCGAGCACAGCCTAGATGGAGGCCGTGATCTCAGCTAGATCAAAAGTATTTTAATCTCCCCAGATAAAGCAGCTCCTGCAGGTCTCCTTTCTGCCAGCTTCACCCTCCTCCTTCAGCAGAGCCCTGCCAGAGCTGAAGCCTGACCCAGGAGCGGGCGCATCCAGCAGCCCCGAGCTGCACGAACCCTTCCCGCAACCCCCTTGTCCTGCTCCAGGCCGAAACCCACCCAGCCCAGCCCCAAACCCAATTCTCCTCATAGAGCCCTTTTCTTTTCTGCGTGAAAGCCACAGCTCCCAGCAGACCTTCAGGTTTTGACTTCTACTCCCTGCCAGGAAGTTCCAAACCCTTTTCTCACTCAGTGCAATATGTTCCTAGAGCTGGAGGAGATGCAAAGGCCACCTCCTGTGAAGGTACCACCATCCCCTGCTCGGGACTGTCCGGTGCCACTCACTGCTCTCACCCACGTCTCCCACTTCCCACCTCAGCCACGGCAATTTCGGTGCACTCTTCAACCGAGAGTCTTGAAGACAACGTGTCAAACGGCTCGTAAAGGAAACTCTTCACCCATGAGCAAACCCTGGCCACAAAGTCGCATCGGTCACAGCCTTTCTGCCATTAATTTAGACCTTCTGACAAAAGAAACCCACCAGGTTTTGTAAGGAGATGCCACGAAGGGAGCTTTGCTTATCCCAGAGCCTGCTGCGAGATCTTTATTTGGGGTATCATAGAACCATAGAATGGTTTGGGTTGGAAGGGACCTCAAAGATCATCTCGTTCCAACCCCCCTGCCATGGCAGGGACACCTCCCACTAGACCAGGTTGCTCACAGCCCCATCATCCAAGCTGGTCTTGAACAACCAGGGCTGGAGCATCCACAATTTCCCTGGGCAACCTGTGCCAGAGTCTCACCACCCTCAGAGTGAAGAACTTCTTCCTAATTTCTACTCTACATCTCCCCTCTTCCAGTTTGAACCCATCACCTCATCCAAGCCCTTGTAAAGTCCCTCCCCAGCTTTCTTGTAGGCCCCAATCTCTCCAACTGGGAGATCTGTGTGCTAATGGCCACACATCAGAAAACCAACCAGCTGCACATAACTGGGAATTTCTCTTCTGGACTAGGCTGTTGGTATCAAACTGGTCTCACTGGTGGGTGAGCTCTGGCAAAGCCTCATCTGCCATTCCCAGGGTCAGGAACGCTGCGAGGAGATGAAGGTAGAGTTCACGTGGACAGAGGGCAAAGCCACGGGGGTTCCTGCAGCAGGTAGTGCTGCTTGGAGGCCTCCCCCAGAAGACAGTAGAAGGGAGGACACGTGGATTTGTGCAGACCCAGCACACACCCAAGCTCAATCCAGGCCTAGCCCACAAATCCTTCTGCAAGTCTCTCTGTCCCACCTCCAGATGTGCCAGCACCCCACCCTACACCCTGCACCCCTCCCAGGCTTCTCCTCAGACACACCCTCCACCTTCTTGGCTCGCTTGGCACACTGTCCCAGACACGGCCTCTCTGTGCCAGCATCCCAGCCTCTCCAACATGGAAGCAGCCAAGAGCTATCACTTGTTCCCATCACCGTCACAGGCCATCATCTAGTCTGGGCTCTTGCAGAAGAAGGAGCAAACCTCCACCCAACCAGCACAGTTACTCATGAGTAAGCCAGACCCAACGAGACATCCAACCCTGACAGCAAGGTCCCACCAAGGAGAAAAAAAAAATAAAATAATCCTCCCAAGTTCCTTGATCTTGACAGATCTTTCAAGGATTCGTCATCATCACTGTTACGAACCCACACCTCAAAACACAAACAAAAAAGGCAGCCAATAAAACCGACAGAAACCGCAAACGAGACTTGTAGATCTTTGGCCAGGGAAGGAGCAGACTCCAGACGTTTCTCCAGGGCCTCCCTTCTGCTCTGATCTGACACAAGAAGAGAGGAGATGTGGCACGGCTAGGACTGTTCACAGCAACGGACAGGGCCAACAGAGAAACCACAAGCTAACCTCTGCTCCAAAACATCATTTTCCACCACCAGCCAAAGGAGCTGATGCCTTGAGTCTCCTTTGCCAAGATAACCAGCCTGAGCTTCCTCATCAGCTCTCCCTGCAAGGCTGATCCTACGTTCTTGTAGTTTTGAGTCTTTTCCTACAAGTCCCTGCCCTTCCTGCAGTAGACAGCACAGTGCTGGCCACACCTTGAAGACCACTCAAGAGTCATGAGCTACAGGGGAGATGACATCTCCTCCTACTTGATGGCCCATCTCCTCACTCCTACTTGACGGCCCAACTCCTTACTCATACTTGAAGCTTCTCAGCATCACTCAAGAAGCAGGGACTCAGTGGAGGCTTCAAGCCCGTTCAGTTGTTTTTGAGGACTCGAGTACAGCCACATTCACCTGTGGGATTTACAGCCAAGGACAAGATGAAGCACAGAGCTGATGTCCAACACCCTCGCTCTCTGCAAGGCTCCTACCTGTCAGGACAGGGTTCCTCAGGTTGCTGCTTGCCCCAGAAGTGAGGGTGCATTGCAGCAAGTCCTCTTGGTGACAGATGAGACACAACCACCCACTCTCCGCTTGGTTACAATCCATTATTGGTATTTATTTCAATCAGAGGAACCTCGTGGTGTGACTGAGGTTCCAGGATGCTGGTGGCCTTCTTGGCCACCTGGGCACATGCTGGCTCATCTCCAGCCACCCGTCACCAAACCCCCAGGTCCTTTCCCTCAGGCAGTTTCCAGCCTCTCTGCCCCAGCCAGGAGCACTCAGGGGGTTGCTGTGACCCAAGGGCAGGACTTGGCCCTTGGCCTTGTTGAACCTCATCCCATTGACCTCGGCCCATTGATCCAGCCTGGCCAAAGCCCACTGGAGAGGCTAAACGTGCACCACTGCATTTCACAAGTCACACGCTGTAGCAGGTCTTGGTTCCCTGCTCCTCAAATATCATGGCTTGCTCCAAACCACAGTTTTTCATGGGCTCAGGAGTCATCCTGCTGCTAACCTTCCACTGAGAGACTCAAATATTGCAGAAACGGCCTCTCCCAGGACCTGCTGGGAGGTGTCTGCAGACAGCACATGCTGGGTCAACCATCCAGGAGCTCCCCAGCCCCCTTATCCCATCTGGGATGTATGTGACGGTGCCCAAACTATTTCCAAGTCAGTCCTGAAAAATAAAACTCTGGAGCCCAACTTGAGGGTAGGATCCAAATCCACCAGCTACAGCTGTGAGTCATCTGCCGGAGCCGACATTTCAGCACAGATGTCTGAGCTGGCTC
Source organism: Eurystomus gularis (assembly GCA_013400335.1). Classification (NCBI taxonomy): domain Eukaryota; kingdom Metazoa; phylum Chordata; class Aves; order Coraciiformes; family Coraciidae; genus Eurystomus; species Eurystomus gularis. The sequence continues at coordinate 191,085 of VZZY01011851.1, read as the reverse complement.
CGGAGACACCAGCAATAATCCCATCGTGGACATCCTAAAGCGGTGCAGTTTGGCTCCTCCGGCAGCAATTCCGCCTGCCCGGAGCCCAGCGACGTGTGGTTCAGGCTCAGACGTAAACACCATCGCTGCAGACACCTAAAACTCAGGGATTTAAACCCAAGACACACGGCATGGTCCCTGAAATATGTGTTGAACCCCCCTCACAAAGCCCAGCAGCGCTTTCGTTTGGGCCAACTTGTGGACGCTCCATCCCTGGAGGTGTTCAAGGCCAGGCTGGACGGGGCCTTGAGCAACCTGGTCTAGTGGGAGGTGTCCCTGCCATGGCAGAGGGGTGGAACAAGATGATCTTTGAGGTCCCTTCCAACACAAAGCATTCAATGATTCTATGAACTTCACGTTACTGAGACACGGGGAGATTCACAAAATCCTTCCCGCCATTTAAAAGAACTTTTTAAGGCTCCACATTGCACACGGAGGGTACCCAAGAGCTACTAGAAGACTGAATCCACAGCCTGGAGATGAGAGGACCCTCAAGCACCATAAGACCCCAGCGCTTTGGCATCTACGTTGCTCAGAGAGTCTTCAAAAGCTGCAGCCAACGAAACCCGCAGGTGACACCAAGCTCTGCCTGTCCTCTCTCCCCGAGCATCCCCACATTTTGGGGCCACACGTGATTTTCTAGCATAAAACCGGGTCTGGTGAGTGACAAACACCCGTGACTCGGCTGTGTCACCCCAGGAGGACGGGTACGGCCGCGCAGCCGGTGTTTGCCGGCGCTCCGTGTCCGTACGGGCGTACGACTCGGATGTTTGCCTTCCTGGGTGTTTATCCCCGGGCTGTGTCCGCACACAAGCTTATCTCCGAGGGGAGGGCTGTGCACTGTTGTTATCTCGAGGGATGTGGACCTTCCGCCAAGGTGGACGCCACAGGGCTGAGCTTACCTGTGGGCCCAGGGCTTGGGACCTGCACTCGGCTCCTCGGCTGCCAGCAGCAGTGCTGGGGTCTGCAGGAGCCCTCCTGCTCCTCTCCATCCCTCCCGTTCCCCTCCATCCCTCCTGCTCCCCTCCATCCCTCCTGCTCCTCTCCCTGTTCCTCACCATCCTTCCTGTTCCTCTCCATCTCTCCTGCTCCTCAGGAAGAGCCCCAGTTTCTGCGTGAACACCTCATCTCCTACCACCTCACCCCAGCTCTCCAGTTCACAGAAAGGACAATGAACTCAGCCATTCCTAATGCGGCCAAACCCTCCAGAGAACCCTCCCAGCACACCCTCACCACTGGACCTGTCCTGGCCCAGAGATGGGGGCTGGTCTACCTGCTGCTGTCCACGGCCATTACCTCTCCTGGGACAGGACTAACTTGCTCTCCCACCACCGCAGCATTGTTTGGAGACCTCCGTCTTGGTCTCCTGCTTGGCTTCACGGGGTCCAGCTCTACCAGAGGTGCTCTGTGGTCCCCCCAGCACTTCTCAATCGCTCCCTGCCTTTCCCAAACACCCAGAAGCAGCCGCGGTGGGGGCTGCAGCAGCTCTGCGGGGGGGAAGGATGGCTCCAAGCCTCCCAGACAGTGCTCTCGGTGGTGCCCCGGGACGTTTGCTTTTTTCACAACACCAGGATACTGAGTCACGAGTGGCCTCCCGGCAGTGGCCGGCTGCTGGGGCAGCCTCGGCGCTCCTCTTACCCAAGACACGGCTCCGTCTCCAGGCTCCCTTGACCCTCTCCCTGGGCTCAGAGGCTCTGAACCTGCCGGAACGCGGGAGCTAGGAAACTCCTCTTCTGGCAGAGCTCCCGAGCGAACACGGCTTGGGTCTGCGTTGCCTCAGATCTACCCGGTCTCCTCTAATTTGCCCAAGAGCCCTCGGCTCCTCACGCCCGCAAGTTCAGGGCTGTGGGAAACCTCAGCTTTGGAAACGCTGCGTTCACAGTGATGCAACCCGGGAGACATTCGCCGCCCAGAGCTGTTTTGAAGGGGGTGAGGTGGATTCACCAGCCTGGTTTAGGAACTGACCCCTGATGCCGGTGGCGGGGGCTGCTTTGCAGCCTCCACGAGCTGTAACCCTCCCTCCCTTCCTCTCCCTCCCCCACAACCCCCTGGTCCCTTTGCTCACACGGTTCCTGCCATTCCTGGCCCTCGCTTCACGGCTTCCGCCACCATCTGGGCTCCATTTAGGGGAGCTGATGTTTTTCACAGGGCTGTAATCTAAACTTTGGGATTGAGTTTACATCTCGCATACCAGCGTCTCACCACCGAGCCTGGCCACGCGGAACGGGGTGTCTCGGCTGCCAGGCTCCGTCCCACCGCAGGAGGACGCGGCGAGTCGGCGGCTCCACGTACCTGGGAATTGTGCTGCTGAAGCACACGCCGAGAAGCGAGGATCCATCGGCACAAAGCACCTATAGATCCAGCCAGTGGGTGCGGGGCGGGAGAGCCCAACAAGCTGGGAGTCGGGTCAGCTTCCCTCGGGAGCCTGGAGAGGCTGAGGATGGGAGTTGAAGCCCTAAATCAGCATTATCCAGGCTCCATCCCTAGCAGCAGGAAATTCCCATAGGTTTTTGGCCTTAAATCTTACCCTTATCTCCAGCCAGACCCTGCAGAGTCTTTCAGAAGAGTCGGGTCCTGCAAGCAGTGGGGGAGGCTGCTCTTTGGTTGCTTCTTTGGAAGCAGGGAGTGGACACCAAGAGCCATTGAGAGCAGAGAAGCATCCAGGGTATCATCCCAGGCTTGCTGCTGCTCTGCTTGACCCAGACCGAGCAGATACAGCCTTTGAAGCCAAGTTCTACCTCTATCTCCACCAGCAGCAATCCCAGACTGTCCAGTCTGCTGCCTGAGCCCCTGCAAGCCATGCCCGTGGAACAAGCAGGGAAGATGAGATGCAAAGGGATGGTCCCTTCCCACCACCACCTCTGACCAGCTGGCAGAGTCCAGCTTCAAGCCTGCCCTTCCAACGCATGACCACGCTTGTCCTCTCCAGCTGGAAATGGACAACCCAGAGCATGGCTCCCAAATGCTTCTGAACCAAAGTCTGATTCTAAATTCGGCCGAGTTACAGAGGTTTGAAAAAACACAAGTTATGCGTCACATCACGCCATGAGCAGGTCGGTTGTGTCAGAGCAAACATCACGACACCCACCTCTTCACTGGGAGGGGGAGGTTGGACATCCCTCACCACTCGCACCTCCCTAGCACCCTGCCTCCTCTCAGCATCACGATTTCTCATGTCCCGTAACGTAGGCTCCTCAGCTCTGTGCCCACAGCCCTGGCCAGGTAGCAGGAGACCAGGCTCCTGCTGAGCTCCTGCAGGTCCCAAGTCCCACTTGCCAAAGCAGCTGGACCCATGGGACCATCTCTAAGGGCTGGAGATTATGAAGGAATAGAGCAGATATCCACTGTATGTTATCTCTGCTGGGAAATGGAGTTTTGCAAAGTCTGTGCTGGGTGGAGAAGAAAAGGGGAGCCTGGGGAGCTGGAGATGGAAACATAGGAAGCAGAAGCAAGTCAGGGGACAGGGAACACAGAATCCCAATTTCCACAGAATCCCTGTGCCCAGGAAAGGCTGAGAGCCCTGGGGCTGCTGAGCTGCACCACAGAAGCCTCCGAGGGCAGCTGAGCAATGCTGCTCCAGAGCTCAAGGGCCCATGGGGGGCAAGAGGATGGGGCCAGACTCTTGTCAGTGGTGCCCAGCGCCAGGCCAAGGGCCAACGGGCACCAACTGGAACCCAGGAGGTTCCATGGGAGCAGGAGGAGAAACTTGTTTGGTGGGAGGGTGTGGGAGCCTGGCCCAGGCTGCCCAGAGAGGTTGTGGAGTCTCCTTCTCTGGAGAGATCCCAAAGGCGCCTGGACACGATCCTGGGCCCCCTGCTCTGGGTGACCTGCTGGAGCAGGAGGGTTGGATGAGATGATTTCCAGAGGTCCCTCCAAGCCCCACCGTTCTGTGACACTGTGATTGGCACAGTGGATGGCACAACAGCTCTCCTACGAGCCACCAGCCCGCTCTCCAGCCCCCACAGTCATTTATGAACCGCGCGGGCTCGCGGCTGCAGCACCGCCCTCCGGCCAACACACTTTGCCAAGGGGAACAACAATTTTTTCAAGAGCTTTGAGGGCAGATCCTGGGCTCTAAGGCTGGTCCGAGCCCCGCTGGGGCAGCGGCAGCCCCCAGGCCCCCCCCACCTGCCCTCCGACACGTCCACACCAGCCTTCCTCACTAGCTGCAAGGTAGGCAGAGCCCCAGGCAGCATCCAGAGGGGCGGCTCTGCTAGCCAGGATGGCCCGAGCCCAGCAATCCACGAGGCTCAGCCAAAACCAAAAAATAATGTTTTCATACTTTGACTTTTCAGCAGGATTTAGTCATTTGTGGACACGAGGGCTTGGCAGGGCTGCGCCGCCTCCACTTACCTACTCCGGCAAGCAGCTGTTTACGCCGGCAGAGCCTTGAAGATGGAAGGAGAGAGAGGAGACTTGGGATTTAATGCAGGTGAATTATTCCTGCCCCTCTTCTGGAGCATCCAGCCGATGAGGAAGGGAGGGGGGTTGGATTCCGCATCGGAGCACGCCCGCTGCACGTACACGGCATCAGACAAAGTGTCGTGACACAACCAACCTCTGACGGCTCCGCAACGAGCAGCTCGGATAAACCCAGCAGCGACTTTTGCCCCGTCTCCCTAATCTCTAAAAAATTAGTTATAGGCTAAAAAAAGGCAAACCCTCTGCGAGTGCACCTGCTTGAAGGAGGCAGAGCAGCTGGGACCGGCTCTGTCGTACTAGAAAAGCAGGTTCCAGCCCCAGCCTTGCAAGGGTTGTACAAGCCCTGGTTGCTCACCCCTGCGCCGGGGCTCTCGGAGCCTGCCCAGCACGGGCAGAGAGGCCACCAGTTAAACCGTAATCAAGATGAGGTACCTGGGGGTGTCCCTCAGAAATCCTCCTGGCACAGGAGCCACGGGTTCGGCCTCAAATTGCCCCAGCTTGGGCCTGACAGTGGGTTATGGAGTTGTCAGAAAGGCTGAAAAAATTCTTTTTTATAAAGAAACTGCGTTGGCCGAGGGGTCAGTGACACCGCGTCCTCCCTGCCATGGCTTTCCCTTCTCCGTCGCCAAGTGCTCGGTGCCGCCTTTGTGCTCTGCTGCTTCACGCCGCGGCTCCTGGGGCTCGGAGCAAGACCTCCCTGCCTCTGAGGAGCCAGCATTTGTGTTCCCAACAGCAAGGTCTGCCTGCTTTTCAGACCCCTCTCCCACCGTGTCCTTGGGTCTGCCCATCGCATGGGAGAAGAGTCTCCTGCCGATGACTGAGCTTGATGTGCCACCTCTGCACCAGATGAAGATACGGATAACAGCCAGGCTCTCAGCATCTCAGTACCACCCTGCAGATCCTCTTCAAAATTCTGTATTTAAGGTGGAAAGGGTCTCTGGGTTATTCTTCCCACCCCAAGATACACAGCCCTGCATGTCCCCACTCTGCTGCAGCTCCCGGGCCAGGTCACAAGCAGAGCCGGGTGCCTCCAAGCTCTGGAGAAGAAAGGGATGCAGTTTATGCATTGGGGCTTGCAGGAAAGAGCTCACATGGGACTAAGGAGACAGCTTCTGCCACGACACAACCTTATTCTGCCATCACTGCTATGAGCACCTGTTTGGTTCCTCACCCAGAACCTTATCTTAGTCCTAAAATCACCTTCCAAGCGTCCCAAGAACCTTGGCCGTCACTGCTTCAGAGCAAGCCCAGCTCCAGGGAGTCCTAGGGAAGTCACTGACAAGGCAGGAGAAGACCTTGCTGACAACCCACAATCCTCTGTACACCTCAAAACACCCCACAGGAGCCAGAGACCCACCTCTGAGCAGCCAGGACAGCCTACAGATCTTCTACAGAGGAGTCAAAGTGCCACGAGCCCTTGCACTTAGGAACCAAGGTCCGCTTTAACCCTCTTAACTCATCTTCTCAAGTCAACAGCAAGGTTTGTCCCTGCTTTCAGGCAAACGACAGCGCCTTCTTCACCCACCAAGGCCTGGCCCACCAGAAAGGACGGCCTTCTGTCCACAACGTGTCCTCAATGCTTTGCAGCATGGAAGCTATCAAGCCACCACATCCCTTTCTTGGTCTCAACACACGGCCTTGAGCGTGGGATGAGACAAACTGGGAAGGCAGGTTTCGAACACGCGACGGAAGCTCCACCAACACCTCCAGTTTGCAGGAGCATGGTGGCTCCCAGCACCACAACAGGACAATCCAGCTGCAGAGCCCCAGCCTCCCTGCAGTGTCTGCAGAGGCTAGGCAGGCTCCACTACACATGTCCTCTGAAGAATTTAACAACAACAAAAAGAAATTGCAAAGAAGCTACAGGGAGTTTGCCACCACCGCGTCACATGTCTGAGGCTGCTGCTTCTTCTGATGAGCTCCAACGAGCGGAGGACGTGAGCTGGGAGGAGGACAAGGCTGCAGGAGGGTGGGCAAAGGCTCCCCACGCACTGGCACTTCCTCCAAACCACTAAACACCACCAGATCTGTTGTCGAGACCTTCATTATGGTTTGACAGCGTAGAAAGAGGATAAACCCGGTGTAATCTAGAGAGCCAGAAGATGAGGACAGCCGGAGGAGGGGCGAAAAACTGTCCCGTTCTTCTCAGCAAAATATTAGCTCTGGTGCAACTCCCCACCTTAGTGTGAGATTAAAACTCCTCAGGCACGAGCCCAAGGCTTATCTGCTGCTCCCCTCCCTTCTCCCACATTTCTGTTATTAAACCAACGCTACTTATCTCAAATCCTGCCTCTTAAACCAGCAGAGCCACACCATGGCTCCCGCGGTGTTGACTCTCTGCCGTGGCCCTTGGATTAAGCGAGGAGCCCAAGGGGATGCCCACAGCTCGCTCCCCGCAAACCACGCTGTCGGCCTGCAGAGCTTCTCGTACCTCCACGACGTGGTTTCTACCATGATGCTCTGCAGCCAGCACCTGCATTTTCACGAGGTGATCAAACCATTCAAACCATCCTGAATTGCCACAGGAGGCGACAGCAAAGCCAGAGAGGAGCGAGTCTTCAAGGAAAGGGAGTGATGCCAGAGCTGTGCTTCTCGACAGCTAAAGGGTAGGGGCAAGAGGATGGGGCCAGACTCTTGTCAGTGGTGCCCAGCGCCAGGCCAAGGGCCAACGGGCACCAACTGGAACCCAGGAGGTTCCATGGGAGCAGGAGGAGAAACTGGTTTGGTGGGAGGGCGTCGGAGCCTGGCCCAGGCTGCCCAGAGAGGTTGTGGAGTCTCCTTCTCTGGAGAGATCCCAAAGGCGCCTGGACACGATCCTGGGCCCCCTGCTCTGGGTGAGCTGCTGGAGCAGGAGGTTGGACCAGATGATCTCCAGAGGTCCCTCCAACCCCACCACGCTGGGATTCCATAACTAACCACGGGATAAAGCTCTGAGAGACACACAGAAGAATTCACCGACTAGCACCACAAACCCATTAAGCCCTGGCCAGTGGCAGGAGAAGTTTTTTTGTGGAGGAGCCTCTGTGCCCTCGGGGCAGACTCCACCAGAAGTTGTACAGCTGTCCCAAACTGGAAAGACAGATAAGGCTCAAATGATTCATTCAGTGTAAACCTTTATTTGTTCTTGCTTACCCAGAAGGAGCCAGCAGCTGCTAATGCTGAACTGGGCCGGCTCCCAAGCGCAGACAAAGGCCTGCAAAAAACGGGCTTAAGGAGGAACTGATTGTTCAAAAAGCACTCCTAGAAGAGGGAGTTAGAGGGAGTGCAGCGCAGCGCAGGAGGAAGAGGAAGCCAGAGAGCACCTAAAAATAAATTTTAAAAAAAGCAGCCGGGCTCAGGACAAAGGCCTCGTCGGCACGTGACCGTTCCCCGCAGCGTAGGCAGGATGCGAACTTGGTACACAACACTCCCTCCCCAGCAACCCCACGTACAGAGCCTCAAACCACCTCCCAGCACACAGCCAAAGCCCTGGGCGGCACCTTTCACCCCCCCCGCGATGAGCTCGCTCCTCCTGTGCCGTAAATCCCGCAGGAGCAGGATGCTGCAGGTGCCCCAAGCCCAGCACGCCACGCCTGACCTGCTCCCGGGTGGGAATCCAGCAGAGCTGGCACCAGACGGTTTCAGCAATAGCTTGAAATAGTTAAAGCAGTTTAAATGGAGTCTGGAAAACAAGATTGCTCCCAAAACATACTCTTTAAAAATAGCTAAGTCCTGCTGAAGGGCTAGCGAGGGGTCCCTCAGCATCCATCTAGGCAGAGCTTTCATCAGATCTGAGCAAGAGCTGGTGGGTGAGTGGTGAGTTCCCAACAGAAGAGCCAGAAAAGGCAGAGCAGGTAACAGACGGACCTGTCCTGTGCGTGCTGGTACAACTGGGACTGATGCTGTCTGCTCCTCAGCTGCAGAAAGCTCCCGTACAGGCACTCAGCTGGGACCCTGTGTACAGGAGATCAACACCTCCAAGCCCTTAACCTGCCCCAGTGGTGGCCGCGTCCACCAGACATGGACTAGAGCTTCAGTTCAGGCCCATGCATGAACCGTTCTCCATGTGCTGGACAGAAAGATGCTCCCGTGGGCACCTTCAGCCAGCTCACCCAACCAGGGATTCACAGGCAGGCAAGGAAGGAAAAAATCTCCCATGGATGGGAAAGGCACTTACAGGACGGGCCGAACATCACCAGCACAGCAGATACCTCCAGCCCTGGCGCAACCCTCTGAGAACATCCAGCTAGTTCCGCTCCCGGGAAGCCACTGCTCCGCATCCCACACTCACTTCTGCTTCACTCCCACCACACACGTATTGGGCCACCAGCGAGAGGCAGCTGATGGGGCTGCTGCGGATGGGTCAGATGCAACAGGCCACTCAACAGACTCTTGAGCACTGAGTCATCCCGTCTCCCGAACTGGTTGCCTCCTCCGGAGCGTGTACCAGCTCCGACGGCTCTTATTTCATTCTTGTGGACACGTGGCTGGTCTTGAGCACCCAAGTCTGAGGCTGCTGAGCAGGGCTCTGCACAACTCGTCCCTTCAAAGCTGCCGTGAAGCGCAACCAACGCTCCCGCATGGTAGAAGTTCGCTGGTCTTTACCCGACGGTCCTTGAACTCATGACTGGTGAGTAAGGCGGCTTGCTCAGCTAACCAGCAAGCTAAGAATAGAGACCTTGAAGTGAAACCTACTGGGATTGGCAGCTATTTTGAGCGCACTGGGCCGGCGGGGCAGCGTGACATAAGAGGATATAAAGAGGAAGCTCTGCACAACAACTCTCACCTCACCAAGAAAGGTTTGGGTAACAGAAGGTAGAGCCACCGCGCGTGCTTTGCAGGCAAGGTGAACGCCGGGACACGTCGCCACGACCATCCCCACGCCACTTTGCCAGCCCCTTCCTCCACGCCCAAGCCACGGTGCCTGTGTTTGTGGCACTGTGATACCGAGCGGGTTGTCCCCGGGCACAGCCCCGGCCCCGCAGTGCCCTGAGCATCCCCAGCACCGGCTGAGCCCACCGAGAACCGTGCAGCCGAAGCCCAGCAAGCACCAGCCCAGCGTGACCATCGCTTTTCCCCAGCTGAGATCCAGTAAAACCCCAGCAAACCTCCTCTTCCCGTGCTGCCCGCGCCTCCACGTCGAGCAGAGCGTGTTGCCACAGGTCCAGCCTGCCCAGGCACCTTCATCGAACCAGGGCTGCCAGATCCTGCTGCGACCGAGTGCTCGCACACGGCCAAGCCAAGCCTCAAAGGGAGCTGGCACGACCAAAGCAACCAGAGAGAGCACCCACAAACCCCAAACCTCGGCTCTTCTAACCTCAGGCAGACCCTCGCAGCTCTTCAGCGTAGCGCAGCCTTAGAAGAAAGGCTTGCGACCGTGCCCAGTCGCCAGATGCCTTGAGGAAAGATCCGGTCTCCGTTAGCAACCAACATTAAGATTAATGTAGGGAAATTTAAATGGTGATACTCGGAGCGTATTTGATTTCAACCCAAGGATACTGGGAAAACAAACATACGAGCTCCGGTTTCTGGAATTCAAACTCACCACCTGAAACCGGTCCCTGCAGCAGCTCTCTGCTGGTTCACGGCGTGTCCATCTCATCAGCGTGAGCGTTGGGCCGCTCGTGACGGCAGCACCTTCTGCCAGCTAACTAAAGCCAGGAGAGGTGTTTTCTACTGGATTTTGGACAGGAGTTAAGTCACGAGCAGCGACTGACAGCATCTATCGGGCTACAGAATTGAATTCCCCAAACCCACCAGCTTAGCCTGTTATAAAATCCCCCCAAACTTACGCAGGGGCATCCGAGGGGACACGGCACCTCGCTCGTCACCCAGACAGCAACTGCTTATTAAGGCCTGTGTCAAGCGGCCCGTGTTAAACCACGGTTTCAAAGAGGCTGAGCACTCTGAATAAAGATCACAAGCCGCAGATCTGCTTGACGCTGCAGTTCCATTATTGCAGCGGCGTGAGCCAGCGCTGCCGTCCTCTCCACCCGCCCCACGCCAGCAGGTGACAGCCACATGGCTGCAGGGACCCAGACAAAACCCAACCACCGTGGTGGAGACCATCTCTCGGCGTGAGGAACCCCTCTACTGGGATGCTGCCACCTCTGCTGGTGGGACCTCTGTTCTGCGGGGACAGAAGAGTCACCGGAGATGAGACGAGCTGGATCCTTCTCAGAGGGAAGCAGCAAGGCCACAAAGGGGGTAGCCAGAGACACATGAGAAGCACCTGGTAGCCATGGAGAACTCTCCATCCCCAAGCCATGGAGACCTGTGTCCACCCTCAGGCTCAGTCTCTGTGGAAGCAATTTTCAATGCAAACAGACCATACTGAAATCTCTCCACCAGCATCCCCACACCCTCACCTGGGGACCCCTCTACTGCTGCAGCAAGGGCTTGGTGCAATCTTGGGAGAAGGACAAGAAGGAGGCAGGAGTGCTCCTGAGCTCAGCAGAAGCCAGGATATGAGCCCCAAGAGAAAGAGAGGTTCCTATATCCTGTAGTGTCTGCAGAAATAGCCAACCCTCTGTCCTCGACAGCCCTGGAGCCACGTGCTGGTCTCTGCCTCAGCCCCGGGACAAGGCCAGAGGACCAAGGGTGAGCCCACATGGATGGCAGAAATGGCACCACACACGAAGGAGGAGAAGGACGCTTGTCCTCTGCCCTGGGCTGTCAAGGGGAGGGAGGGAGCAGGGACACACTCAAACCCCAGAGGTAGCCTCTCTGCCATGAATATTCCCACCCTCCAGCCACTAGAAGACAACGCTGGAGAGCAGGAGCTTTCCCTGGCCTCTTAAGTGTTGCTGAAGGCAGCCAGATGAAGGAAAGAGTCTACGGCAGGAAGAGAAGAGACTATTTTCACTTGGTAGTTGCACCCCCAGGCTATGTACGGAAACATACCCTCTGCAGTGCACCGAGCCCTGAGCAAACCTGGAGAATTTGCATAAGCCTTGAAGTTTAGGATAGGCATAAAGGAGGAAATTCGAGAGCAAGCCTCGCTTTGTCTGGAGCGATTGCTAGGAAGTGACGTTCTCCACATTTTCTGTGCTGCCCAAGGCTTTGCTCTTATGCAACAGCGGCTTTTGAAAAAGCAGCCTCAGCATCAACGCTATTTTCCCCTCCCTTTCGTAAGAGATTCTCCTTCTGCGAAGGCTCAAGAACATCCTCGCTCTCGGCAGCACGTCCCGACTCCTCCCTGCAGCTTCCACTCTCTGTGGAGCTGAGCTCCAGGGCACTTGCAGGACCTTGGGATGCTCCAGAAGCCCCGTGGACATGCTGATGAGCCAAGTGACCGGCTGACACCCTTCCAGCTCCAACCAGAACACAAACCAGAGCAGGACACCTTCCAACTGCAGTCTATAAAGGCCTCTGCGCAGAGAGGGAGTTCTGGGAGAACTGGGTGTACTGAGTAAACGGGAAGGTTGAGAAAGGGAATAAAAGAGGCAAAGTAGGAGAGAAAAAGAATAGGAGGGAGAACAGATGGAACAAAGTCCAGGATCACCCAATGTGACCCAGTGAGTCAGTCCAGACGAGAGCAACCTTGTCAAGAAACCCAACAGCACTGGGAAGTTCTACCTGCTTCTTTCATGCCTTAGAACATCAATTGAGTCATTTCTAACCTAAGCACAGGTTTGGGTCTTGGTTTGAGGTGTTACTTTAGGACAGCTGCAGTAAACCAGCGGAGCTTTGCGGATCCCAAGTTCCAACAGCCCCAGAGCAATCAGCTGTGAGTTCCCAAAGCCAGGAGCCACGGATGCCAGCGGTGACTCCCACTCCCGTCCCACCTGCTGGGAGGATGGTCCAGGCAGGCCCCGCTGCCAGGGTCACCCTGCACACACCAAAAATCCCTCCGTCAAAAGAAATGAGCCTCTTCTGGAGACCACTGTGAGATACTCTCAGCTTCCAGCTCCTTCCCCAACTACGGTACCTCCGTTCTCCTGTTCCCTACCCTCAGCACCCACCTTCCCGGCGCAGAAGCTCCATTCCCCCAAAGCACACGCTGTGGTGCCCTGCACGGTGGGGTGACGTGACCCAGGGCCAGAGCAGCAGCAGGCTTTGTTTTGAGCTGATGGGAGCAGGGTTTTGATCCAACTCTGCAAGGCAGTTCCGTGGAAGAGCTAATTCTCCTGCTGGCATGAGTTCCTGCTCCTGGATCCAAACACCTCATGGGACGCAGCCCAATGTTCCCACCAGTGAGTGAGTGTATGTGGCTCGTTACTGCGCTGAGGTGATAAAAGCAAACCAGCCACCAAGCAAGACTCCAGCCTTGGAGACACCTTTCCAAGAGTCCTGCCAGCAGGACCAGGACAGGGACTGTCCCCCTGGACTGGGCACTGGGAAGGCCAAACCTCCAATCCTGGGGTCAGGTTTGGGCCCCTCGCTCCCAGAAGGACGTTGAGGGACTGGAGTGTGGCCAGAGAAGGGCAACGGAGCTGGGGAAGGGTCTAGAGCACAAGGAGAAGGGGCTGGAGAACTTCTGAAGGACCCAGATGTGCTGACTCTGGAGAAGGCTCAGGGGAGACCTTCTGGCTCTCCACAACTCCCTGAAAGGAGCTTGGAGGCAGGTGGGGTCGGGCTCTTCTCCCAAGGAACAAGCGACAGGACAAGAGGAAAAAGCCTCAAGTTGCACCATGGACACGAGGAAGAATTTCTTTGTGGCAAGGGCTGTGAAGGGCTGTGCCAGGCTGGGCAGGGCAGTGGTGGAGTCCCCATCCCTGGAGGGGTTTCCAAGCCGTGGAGATGTGGTGCTGAGGGCCAGGGGTTAGTGGTGCCCTGGCAGTGCTGGGGAACGGGTGGACTCGAGGAGCTTCAAGGTCTCTTCCAACACAAACGATTGTGTTATTCTGTAATTCTTGCATGGACAATAGATAGCACACCATCTACCACAGCCTTGAACATGGATGGACTGAACTTTTAGGATGAGGGAAGATGAACAGATACACTTGCTGGCCATGATAAGGTGTTGAAGCATAACAGACAGCCGCTACCTTGCCCCAGCCCCTCCTTGGAGTCGAGGCCTCCACGGAGATCCTCTTTAGGACACTCCCTCCCTGCTGAAGGCCTCTCAGGGTGACACCACAGCACTGACTCAAGGCTCCTTCCTCAGCATCTCCAGATATTGCCCAACAGAGACCGCAGTGACACAGACACATGGTCCTCACACCAACTCTGCCACCTCATCGGCTGGCTTACGGGCACTCCTGCATCACGCTGAGCATTCACCATCTTCAGCCCCGCTCTGCCAAGGGCTGATGCGTCTTGGCACGAACTCCTCCTCCAAGCTGAGTCTGGGAAATTTCCAAAGCCAGCCCAACAAGCGCCTGGGCTCCGTTTTGCTATTTATAGTTTGATGACTGGGCCAAAGCCACCCAAGCATCCAGCTTCGCTTGCTCTGGCTAAACTCAAACCCAAAGGACCAAGTTGTGCACCACCCAGAGCAGCTTGAATTCAGCAGACATTCATTCAGTGTCAGCAACGGCTGCTATGTCTAGAAGACAGTTTCACGGGAGGATGGAGCTCTCCAAGGCAGAGAAAGAAAACCTGCAGGACAGCAGTGCTCTCCTAACCTTCCTCGGCTTCACAAGACCAAGTTTTTCTGCTAAAAGCTCACATTAACATCATTAGCAACTGAGGCTGCAGCCCAGCAGCCCCCGCACGCCTCCTGAGCTCTGTACATCCCCTTGAAAGCTTCATGACACCATCACACCACACAGCGAAGGCACCAACTCAGACCTTCTTAGGGGGACAAAGACCTCCTTAGAGTGTGGTATGTCCCTGACACACTCCAGGCCCAGCCCTGCTCTTCGGGGAAGGGCTGAATTCAGCAGAGCAGCCTGTGTACCTCCAAAGAGGTGGGAGCAGAGTGATTCAGAAACACATCACGTCCGTTAAGGCACCAACCAAGGCAGGAAAACATCGTGGCCGTCCCCCGAGGCTGCCAGCGGCGGGGGATTTTGCAGTATTTTTAGGGCGGTCGGAGCAGCAGATGAGAGACCAGCCGTGCTGGGCAGGAGCTGAAGCACACGGGGCTCTCAAAGCCTCGGTCACAGAGGGCTGCTCAAGGCTGACACGAGCCCACCCACCTGCGACCAGACTGTTCAAACTCAGCGAGGCCAGGACACGCTTCTCGGGCCGTCCGTCATCTCCCCCATTTCACCAGTGACACAAAAACCAGTAAAGAAGCCAGTAAGAGGGAGTTGACAGAGCCTGAACCGGGCAAGGATGCATTCCTGCCTTCGGGGAGCACGGCGAGGCAATGACACAGACAGTGGAAGGACTCAGCAGCTCGCAGCACTGACTCACCCACCCGTCCTGTGCTGTCCTGGAGAGCAGCGATGGTGCCGGACGGAGATCAAACAAGATCAGAAAAAGCAAAGGTCTTGATGTTTGAACCAGAGATGGAAGCGGAGATTCGCACACGGGGCAGAAGGAGCTGCCTTGTTTCGGAACAGTGCCAACACACTTGTTTGTTTTTTTCCCTTCCCCAAGGTCCCAGCTGTGAAATCGATGACTGCAGGATCTCCCAGAACCTTCAAAAGCGCACCCACCATTGCATCCCACCATTCGAACAGGAAAACGCCTGAAAATTGGAGCCACCAAGACTCCAAACAAACCACGTCTCCTTGCTACCGACACGGTCAAACCTCATTTTTCTTTCAGCCGTTTCTGAAGGGTTCAGGTTCTGCAGCAGCAACTTCCAGCCTCCCCAGAGTTGTTCTTCTCCTAGTGCCCCATGGTGGGAGAGGTTTTGGCTTAAGCCACATATCCCAAAGCCATCACGGGATGCGCGGCCACCCACATCCCACCTCAAAAGACCTTAAGCAACCAGTCTGCATTTCCAACACCTGGGTCTTCACTCCAATGCACCCAGTGAAGTATGAACACAGAAACCAGCCCGGAGTCGTGACACGTGGGCTCCAGCCACCTCAGGCCCGAATCCCGTCCTTGCCAGAGGCACCACACAAACCCAGATAGACAGTCTCATGAGGACACAAAGTTCATCACCTTCCTCTCTCAATACAATGCTGTGTCACATGGAAACGCCTCCACCAGATCAGAACCTCAGTGGACCAACCCAACACCTCTCCCTGTCCCAGGGACGTTCCCATCCAAGCCCAGCAGGACACAGCAAAGCTGATTAATAAACTGCAGGAAAAGGACAAGCTTACGTGGACCCGTCCACGCTCAGCTCCATCCTCCTTCTACGCTGCCCCGGGATGAGACACGCACTTGTACAGACCAGCCCTGACATCGTGACCTGTCCATTCCCAAGTGACACCTCCAGATGGTTTAGGACCCTGGTCAGGACAGGTCTAACCTCGTTACCACCCCACGCGCTTATGCCTGCTGAGCCTCCAGCCTCGCTGCAAGCACTTCTGCTGCCATTTTCATGCTCCCACTTCCTGCTCGCATCAGGCAGCTGAGTAGGAAGTGCAGAAATCCTCCAATCCTCGCTGCAAACCAGGAAGCGCTGGCGATCTCCCGAGAAGGGCTGTGATTTCCAGGCCGAAATCCTCCACAAACATCTGGTCAGAGGTATCGCATCCGGACCCTCAGAGAGCGGGGCCCACCCTCCCCATCCCCCCAGAGCACGCAGCTCCTGACCCAACACAGGGCAGAAACCTTCTACAGAGCAGCCAGTTGGGCAAAAACTGCCTCATAGTCCAAGTCCTCAGGCCATTCGCTTCCCTTCCTCTCCCTCAAGTGACACCTCGGCTCTCCAGCACGCTCGCCACCGAGCCAAGGCCAGCACATCTCAACACCGCCTCCGCCTCCCGACATCCCATTACTCAGCAGAGCCTCGTAACGCGTCCAAACCCCGGATAATACCTTTACCATGGAAAAAGGTGTGGGAAGATCTGCTTTTGGGGAGGCTGAGGATTGCCAGCAAAGGGCAAATCTTGGACAACTCACAGATCCGTGGGCTGTGTTGGCTCGTACGCTCAGTCTCCAGACGGATCCGGGCGACTCGGGGTAGCGACGGCTCTTTTCGCAGTGCAGCTGCTCACATCCTTTCTCAACAAGATATTCAGGGAGAAAGAGAGATGCCCAAGGAGGACGCGACACGGCAGAACTATTAGTGCTCCTCTGTCCTTAGAGCCTCGCTCCCTGCAAGCGCCGGCCAGGAGGGAAAGGCAACAGGGTAAGAACAAAACAAGGTGCCTTCCAACCCAAACCTTGCTATGACTCTATAAAAACATTCCAGCAAACAACAGGCTGGGTTTAAAAAACATCTAAACGCCCGCTCTCGGTGGTGGCCACGGGTCTGCGGACCTCGTTCGACACGATGAGTTGGGGACTCAGGAACCTGACGCCCGATCCTCAGCTTGTCCAGGCTTACCCCCACGGCCACATGCATTCGGAAGGGACACTGTCCCCTCCCAGCGTGGATGAGCTGTTCTTGAAGACACCTTCACCCGATGCTTCCCCATGCTCCAGCACCAGCCCAGGCTCTCCGCTGCGGCCGGGGCCATCGGATGCTCCCTCGCCTGGAGCCTGGCACATGCTACGTGCTCCGACACCGGGGTGACAGCACTGCCACCAGCTCTCCATCGACACGAGGTGCACCCCCAGCCCAGCCCAGCCCTGGCCGGAGGCTGTGGACCCTGAGGACGGCACCACAGGGTTCCAACACCCCCTCCTTAGGAGACCCCCACCCCAATCCAGACCAGCCGGCTCCCTGCTGTGGAGGGGGCTCCTCAACCCCGGTGCAAAGCAGGGCTCGAATTCAGCACACCCCATCCCAGGAGCCTGCCAGCCTCAGGGGGCTTGGGGTGCAAGGCCTGGGGAGGGAGGTGAGCAGAGCCCTTCAGGGGCTGCACTGAGGGGGGCATCACCCCCTCGGGGGTGTGAGGGGATCCCAAGGGCCAGGGGAGGCCTCCCCTGCATGAGGCCCGGGCCTTAGCCCAGGGGCCGGGGGCTCAGCCCTGGGGAAGCCTCTGGCCCACCTCGGGGATGGGG
>VZZY01011851.1:96690-173291 GCA_013400335.1 Eurystomus gularis | reverse complement strand
CGGCGCCGCCCCGTGGCCGCGGCCAATGGAGCCGCTCCCCCCCACCCCTCTTCCCGGCCTCGGCATCACCCCGAGCCCCCGGGGAGGGGAGGAACCGGGGGTGCGGGGTCCGGGAACGGCGGTACGAGCGTGGGGGGAGCGGGGCTGCGAGCGGCAGGGACCGGGCGGGGGTCGGACGGTGCCGGGCGGGACCCGGGGTACGAGCCCAGGGAGCAGCCTCGGGGTTCAGACACTCAGGAGCAGCCTGGGGACCGAGCTGGGCACCCTGCACCCGAGACCAGCCTCGGGGTTCGTGCACTTAGGACCAACGTTGGGGTTTGAACACTTAGGACCGACCTCGGGGATCCTGCACCCGAGACCAGCCTCGGGGTTTAAGCACTTAGGACCAACACTGGGGTTCGAACACTTAAGACCAGCCTGGGGATCCTGCACCTGAGACCAACCTTGGGGTTCAAGCACTTAGGACCAATCTTGAGGTTCGAACACGTAGGACCAACCCTGGGGATCCTGCACCTGAGACCAACCTTGGGGTTCAAGCACTTAGGACCAATCTTGAGGTTCGAACACGTAGGACCAACCCTGGGGATCCTGCACCTGAGACCAACCTTGGGGTTCAAGCACTTAGGACCGACCTCAGGGTTCAAGCGCTCAAGACCAGCCTGGGGGTTCAGACACTTAGGAGCGACCTGGGGGTTCAAACCCTTAGCACCAACCTCAGGCTCCAAGCACTTAGAAGCAACCTGGGGTTCAAACCCTTAGAATCAGCCTTGGGATTCAAGCACTCAGGACCAACCTCAGGGTTCAGTCATTTAGGACCAGCCCGGGTGTTCAAACACATAGGACCAGCCTGGAGATCCTGCACCTGGGATAAGCCTCAGAGTTCAAGCACTTAGGACCAAGCCTCAGGATCCTGCACCCAGGACCAACCTCAGAATTCAAACATTCAAGACCAGCCCGAGGATCCTGCACTCAGAATCAACCTCGAGGTTCAATCACTTAGGACCAGCCTAAGGATCCTGCACCTGGAACCAGCCTGGCACTCCTGGACTTCTGTGCAGGACCAGGATTCACCAGCCTGAGCCAAAATGTGGCTCCTTGAGGTGTCCTCTACAGCCTGGTGTGGGCATGGGGCAGCAAAGCATCATCTGTGCCACAAGGGACGGCCATGAAAAACCCCAGCGATAGCGCAGCGGGATGTAAAACCCACCACCAAAATGCCTAAAAGCATCTTATTTCCTTTAACGTTGCAGAAAAGTCACATGGAAATGCGCTTGCTGAATTAAAGATGATCTTTAAGGTGCTTGCTGCATTAAAGATGATCTTTAAGGTCCCTTCCAACCCAAACCATTCTATGATTCTATGAATTTGACCTCCATGGGTTCAACCGCTCCTCACCGACTGGATCACATCTGGTCCCACCAAACCGATCCCGCTGAGATCCGGGAGCCACAGAGAAGCTTCGCTGCAGCTTATGAATCCCAGATAGAGAAGCTGCAAGGGCCAGGTTGGTTGCGTACAGGAACTTAAGAAACTCGCCTCTTGCAGCAAGAGCTCTTTGGTAGAAGCTCTGCCGTTACTGCAGCTTTTTATCTCGCTTCCCAAACCTGCCAGCTTGGGTTGAGAGAGCCTAGTATCATTCACAGACACATTTAAAGATGAAAAACGAGGAATTGAACCTTTAAAATCCCTTGCAGCTGGATCCTGAGCCCTGACTTACTTAAGTTTTGGAAAAGACCCTTCCACCACAGACTTACTTGGAAAACCTGAAATCCCGCAGTGAGAGCCGTGTGGCAGCGCAGCGGACGCGAAGACAAAACCCTGGGACTGTCTTTGGCAGATTGGTGCCACTTCCTGCCCGTTTCCTTGGGACTCGGTCACCAACAAGTCCTTTCAAGTGGCCACAGCGTTGGGATTTGGTGCATCCGGCTGGTCAAAACAGGGGTGGCTCCAGAGAGATCCGGGATGTGCAAGCAGGAAGGAGCCGTGAAGCTCACCGGCCTTTCCTACTGCTATTTCTATTGGATCTTAGTGCCTTCGCTTTGAAAATTAAATACTATTAATCCAGAATACTACATAGATCAATTAAATTGAGTGTCTGCCTTAAATTCAAGGAGCACAGCAGCGCTTCCATTGAGGTTGAGCCAAACGTTCCTTTTCAGGTGCTCTAAAATCCACATGAATATTTAGATGGTCTTTCAAACATCCAGCAAGTAGCATCCTGGGTTTTTGACACTCCAGCCAGGCTTCGGCAGCTCCCGTTACTACATCCCGTTGGGACTGGGTGATGTTTTGCACTTCAAACACCAGTCCTACAGCCACTCTGGGACAGGGAGATGGCTCAGGGGTCGGAGTGCTGGTGGGAAGGGAGCTCTGGAGGCTTCGGACCAGCCTCCTGCTCACAGCAGCACCCTCCCCACCACCACAGCAGGGTGGTCGTGGCTTTGCCTCGCTCAGGCTGGTCACCTCCGAGGATGGAGACCTTCCACATCTCTGCATACCTGTCCCAAGCGAAACATCTCTGCTTGTCCAGCTTCTACCAACCAACCTCAAACTCTCCCAGATGCCTTTTGTGGTAGCACATGACACCACTGGGAATAGGTTGACTCTGCCCTCAGGTTGTGGTAGGCTGTGGTTAGACCTCTCCTTCATCTCCTTTTCCCCCCCCTAAGCCCTCACTTCTTGTAGTCCCCTTGGTCTAGACCCTGACCCTCTCAGCAGCTGCACTGCAAATGCAGGAACCATTAGAGCAAGACCCAAACCTCAGGCTGCTCACCCCTGGGAGCACCCTCATCTCCAGGAGGGGGGATCCACATTGTCTCATACCCAATAAATAAGTTACTATATAGAGCAGAACTGCTTGAACAGGAGGGACCACAAGCCTGTTGCTTGCTCCAGCAATCCCTCAGCCAAGAGGTTAGAAAGACCAGGGCAAGTGGGAATACTGTTCAAATCCTTGTTGCTAGAAGCCAAACTTGACCCTGAGTCCCCTCCATCCTGGGTGAATGTCCAAGCCACCAAACTGCTGGGAAAAGGGGCAGGAAACACGCTGGCAGAGGGCCCTAACCTGAGGAGAGCTTTGCAAACCCAGCTGGAGGTAGGTACTTGTCTGTAGCCCCGAGTAAAACTCCTAAACCACCTAAAATTGCAGGCTTAAGACACGCCTTTCTCCCGCTGTTTCCCAGTGACTCGCTCTGCTCTCGGGGCTCTGCCATCACCCCGCTGCAGAACCTCACCCACAGACCCTCTCAAGGGTACCAGGGCTGGGATGGGGCAGTTCCCGCTGCGAGGAGGGGATGAGCTCAGGGCAGGACAGCAGGACCATCCCCACCACACACGGTGGAGACCTAGCAGCTCCAAGAAAGCAAATGAGCCAAGGAGGGGTTGCTCAGGGGCTTCACATCCCATCCTAAGGCCAGGCAACATCACCCGAGATTTCCATACCGGCCACGGGACGAACAGCCCGTGCCGGCGGTTGTTTGGCCGCAGCTCCTCTGCAAGAGGACAGCTGCATTTCCAGGAAAACCAAAGCACGGGGGATTCTCTGGCCACGGAATTACACTTCTCCTTTCCAAAGAAGAAACCACTTGAGGCGCAGAGCAAAGCCCAACCTCGCCCAGAGCGAGGAGACCTGGGGGAGCTGCCGCTCAGCTGCATCTCACCCCGCATCTCCCAAGGTCACCCGGTGCAGATGCAGCGAGATGAACACCAGAACACGGGTGGGCAGCGGCTGTGTTTTTTTGCCGAGCTGTTTTGCTCGCTCTTGCGCTACCAGAACACAACAGGGGAAGTTACGTGTCAGGCGAGCACGCAGCCTGGCACACGCTTGTTGGCCCCAGTTACCCAGCGGTTATTTTTGGCACGCTCTGAAGCTGGGAGGCTCAAGCTGCGGCCGCTCACGGTGCATCCCACCTTTGGGGCTTTCTCTTTCCCTTTCATTTAGGCCGGTTTTCTTCTGGAGTGGCCTTCCCTTTCATTTCCAAACTCTCAGAACCTCTTTCATAGAATCTTAGAATGATTCTTGTTGGAACAGACCTTTAAGATCGAGTCCAACTGTTGCCCCAGCACTGCCAGGGCACCGCTAAACCATGTTCCTCAGCACTGCGTCTACATCCACAGTTTCATCTTGGAAAAGCTTGACGAAAGCTCCTCTGAAGAGACACACAACCCTCAAACAGCACCTGAGAGCAGTTCAGTCCGTAGCCAGGACTAACTTTTAAAATAGTTATTTATGTCATTATGAATGTTACACTTAATGCCTCTCTGGTTTGTAAGATAACAGCAGAACAGAAGTTACCGAATCATAGAATGTGTTGGCTTTGAAGGGACCTCTAAAGGCCATCTAGCCCAACACTCCTACAATAAGCAGGGACATCTCTACCTAGGTCAGGTTGCTCAGAGCCCCATCAAGCCTGACCTTGAACATCTCCAGGGATGGGGCCTCCACCACCTCCCTGGACAACTTGTTCCAGTGTCCCACCACCCTGGTTGGTCCTGGTCATTTAAGAGCAGGTCATTTAAGTCCTGGTCATTTAAGATGGTTGCAAATGAATCCCAAACTGAAGCCAGAGGAGATAACAGCACTGGTGCCAGCAGAGAGAGCTGATCAGTAGGGGAAGAAGCATTGATGTCCTTGATTTCATGAGCTACCAAAGCACTGGCCCTCTCCCAGGCTGGCCAAGAAGCCAGCACATGGCTGGGGGCTGCTGGAGGCTCAGACCTCACCAGGTAGGGGATCCACGTATGCACCAGCCTGGGCTCTGCTTTGGGACCACACCGCGATGACAAGAAGGACACAATGAGGTGCAAAACCTCTCCAGATGCACAAGCAATGGGAAATGAGGAATATGGGCTGGGTGAGCTGCTTTGAACCCACCCGTGAGCACCGAGTGGACCCCCAGACCTCCCAGGGCTGAGGACTCACCTGAGCATCACCTGCCCAGCCAGGGGGTCTTCAAGCCCCCACTGTCCTCATGGAGAAGGACGTTGACACGCTCCAAGAGCCCCAACAACACCAAAATTACCGTGGCAATGTTTTTGTGACTAACAGCTCATTCTGAGAGCAGCCAATGACTTTCCAACGTACGTCCCAGCAGGTCCCACTCTGCATAAATTTGCATCTTACTCAGTTAGAGCCAACCAAAGGTGTGATTGGTGGGGACCGTTCTCTCTGGTTTATGTTGGGCAGCAGCAGGAAAAAGGGTTTTATCCTCCCCAGCTTGTGCTTTGGACAACCCAGTGCCTTAAATTCCCTTAAATTCATGCTTGAAAAGGCTCAGACACGCTGGGAAGGGCGAGCTGGGGGTTGGACCAGCCCCTTCCCTCCCGAGGATCCCGGGATAACCCACGGGAATCTACCCCGGGGCATCCTGGAGGAAGCTGGTGATTTTCTCTTACAAAACAACAACTCTACTTAAAAGGTCAGATTTGGGGTGGGCAGGAAAACCAGAGTTTTGCCGGGGTTTGTATTCGCCTCTGAAATCGGTGAATTTTTTCCACGTTCACATTTTGCAAAAAGCAGCGGAGCAGCAGCTTGTCTTCTCCCAGTACCACCCCATCCCCAAATTACCTGCACACCAAGAGCAAAACCCACCTCCAACAGCAAGAAGATCCCACCCAGACCTTCCTCCATGCAGGTGGCCAAAGCTCAGCCTGGAGTTATTGGGGAAGAGAAGCAGCCAGCAGCCTTGGAGCGTGGGGTCAATAGAGATCATTCAACCAAGATTATTTTGGAAGCGTGGCCGGTATTTTTAGCCTGGAAAGCAAGGCACCGCTTCCCCTTTCTTGAGTCTCTCCTCCCTTCCAGGCCAGTGCCAGCAAGGCTGGGGCTCTGCTGCGGCCAGGCAGGGGGACATGTGCAGAACCCGCTGCCGGTTGTGAAAGAAACGCGCTATTTTAATCGCTGGAGATGAATGCGCTTCAGCCCCACGAGTTGTGCAACCCTCAGAGTGCTGGCAAAGGAGGCAAAGACGCTTGAGGCCACCCAGGCTCATCTGAGCTCCTCAGCAACCAGCCCATGGTAAGCAGGAGCCTTCCTGTAGCATCCTTGGCCCCAATGCTTGGGGTGGGAGAGCCAGAGAAGGTCTTGGTTTGCTTGGAAGGGTGGGTGATGGTGGTGGTTCCCCACCAAAGCCTTTGCTGGGCACCTAGATGTGCTTTTCCAGCTCCCACCCATCACACCATGCTCCCAAGTCATGCAGCAAGGCAGGGAGCTGGAGAACACAAGCATAAGGCTGGGAACATCTCCAGGGCTTGGGCGCACTCCTAGCCCCGGAAATGGCAGGAGCCCAAGGCTGGGAATACACCCTGGGAAGACCCACGTGTGGGGGGCATGAGCTGCCCTATTCTCAGCAGCTCTCCCAGGCTCCATCCCTCATCCAGGGGCGTCTTGGAGACCCTCAACCACCACCTCCTGCCCTCCCCCTTCCCACGCCTGCAGCTTCTCTGCCCACTGCAAGCGGGAACGTCTGGAAGAGCAAGAGTAGGAGGTGGCTGCGGCAGGTGAGGAGTGACTGCGGTTTCGATCAGACAGGAGCAACGTTCCCCGGAGGAGAACGTCCTCTGACGTGGCCTGCCCCAGTTTACAGGGCCACGCTGGGAACCTGGGCTGCAGCCAGCTTCCTCCTGGCATTGAGATGTCCTAACCGGAGCCCTGGGAACAGAGAGCTGCCTGGGATCTCCGCGGTGGTGCGCAGTGGCAACCGGGGAACGCGGGCTGTTGCCAGCATCGGGAGGTCTGCTCAAGCGTGGGGATCCTGCTGATCTGATTTTACCAGAGAACCTGGTAAAATTAGGGACTCAGCAGGCAGCATCCCCCCTGGGACTCATTGCATCCCATAGCTCTGAGCAAAGCAAGGGCTGCCTGAGCATAAGAGCTGCAGGTGGGACCCGCAGCCTCGGGGACAGCCCAGCTCCCCCCCACCAGGGTTTGTGCTGATCTGTGTCCTCCTCTCTCCATCCACAAACCTTCCATCCCCAAAATCAGCTCCTTCCACCTGCCTGTCCTGTAAGGCCAAAGCTCTGCTCTCAGCAGGGCTGGGTTGGGGCTCTGCATGATCTGGATCTCCCAAGGTCACCTGTGGGCCTCACAAAATATGATAAAATGAAGGTTTCTCTTGCTTTCCAGTGGAAAACAGGGTTGTGCTTGTCTCAAAGTTTTGGCCTCCCTGGGCTGCAGCAGGAGCTCACAGTAGGGTGCTTCAGCCCCATTAGATGCTGCTGAAGATCATGGTTTGCTCTCACTCAGTTGCTGCAGATCTCCACAACATCTGCTCCAGGCATGCCCTTATCTTCCCCCTACAGACCAAGGCAGGGACACTTGGGGTCTCCACAGGGGTGCGTGATGGGGACAAAAGCCACCTCTGCTCCCCATGACACCAGAGCGGGGCTGCTGCCACCGCAGCACCCAAGGCAGCAAGTCTCAGCGCTGGCAGGCTTGGAGGTGCCTCAGATCCTATCTGAAAACCTCCCTCCTGCTGACCTCAACCCCAGGCTGGTGCCGGTGACACCAAGGAGCCCTGTGTGGTGCTACCTGGCATCCCTCTGCAAACGGCTTGACTTGGTGCACAAGCAGGGATTGAATCATTCCTCCAACCCCTGCCTTTCTATCACACTTTCTCCTTTCCCCCTGCATTTCTTCTCTGCTGGAGATCAAATTTGGGATGCTTGGGAGGGTTTGAAGCCAACCTGTTGAGCCTGCCAGCAGCAGCGGGACTGGCTGGCCCAGCACGTGGGTGGGTGAGCTGCTGACTTGGGCACGAGAGTCCTCGATGCCTTTTTTCATTTGCTGACATGTGATACAAGAGCAGCAACTCACACCCTACAACGCTGGGCAACGCGTGCCTGGGCTGGGCTGGAGGCTCCGAGCTCTGGTGAACAGGCACCAAGCGGTGGGTGGTTGGTTGGGTCTTCAGGACTGAAGGGTTTGTGGTTCCCATCTCAAGGTCTCAGTTGTATGAGTGAAGGAAGCGGGGGTTGAGCAGGTCCTGGCCACACTGGGCAAGTGTTAGCCCACTCCCAATGAGGTGTTGGCCCTGGTGGCTTTGGATGCTCAGGGATATGGTGTAGAAATGGCCTGGCAGAGATAGGTAACAGTTGGACTTGATGATCTTAAAGGTCTTTCCCAGCCACAGCGATTCTGGGATTCTCTGCCTGGAAGCGCCGGGCACGGCTGAAGCAGCTCAGCAGAGTCGTGGCTCAGCAACTCAACGTCTTCACTTTCATTCAGTAAAACTCCTCGTATGTAAATGCCACACGCCGCGAGCGTGCAGCCGCTCTGCATACAGGAACTGGTATAAGAAATTGGCTTTCTCCTCCACAGGCCCTTGTCTTCGTATGCTGTGGTGGGTCAACCCTCCATACAGATTCAGCTGGAACCCTCAGAGACCTCACAGCACCCATAGAGCCATAGAATCATTAAGGTTGGAAAAGACCTCTAAGATCATCAAGCCCAACCGTCAGCCCAACACTAGCATGACCACTAGACCATGTCATAGAATGTGTTGGGTTGGAAGGGACCTCTAAAGGCCATCTAGTCCAACCCCCCTACAAGAAGCAGGGACACCTCTAACTAGGTCAGGTTGCTCAGAACTCCATCAAGCTCGACCATGAATGTCACCAGGGATGGGGCCTCCACCACCTCTCTGGGCAACCTATTCCAATGATCAACCTGGAGTGCCATGTCTACAGGTTTTTTGAACATCTCTAGACAGCCCAAGTGGCAGAAGCCCTCAAAGGGCTGCCACCAGCCAACCCATCGCCCTACCAGCCCCATCCTCCCCCCCTCCTTCTAACTAAGCAATGACATTCGCTTGGCAACCCAGAAGTTTGTTTTAAATAGACGCTCCTTGAATAAGACCTACAAAAATACCTCCACCGTCCTGCTGCTGAGCGTGAAACCACAGCCCAGCAAAGAGGAACCATCGCCTTTAAAAAAACAACATCCAAAAGATGAAAAATAATCACACTTCTGCTGTCCCTGCCGCACGTCGCGAAGGGCGATGGGAGGGAAGGGGCGATGCCGGCGGCGGGTTCACTCCCGGGCTGCACCCCCAGGCACGGCCCAGCCCCGCGCCCACCTTCCGCCGCCGTTCTCGTGGGGCTCTCAAACGGCCCCGCGGGAGAGAAAAACATGTGTTTGAAAAACAGGAAAATGTGATTGTAAAACCACAACAATGGGCTGGGGAAGGAGCCGGAGCAGCTCCGAATTTAGCTTTCGAAACAGCCTTCGAGTTGACTAAATGTTTCTGGAGCAAACCCCGGCTGCGGCCGCACGCCCTCTCCTGACTCCGGGAGCAAGTGCAGTAACTCGGTGGCTTCAGCATTTCCCTCGCAGCCGGGTGCCAACCCTGCACCTCCAGTTTCAAGCCCCTCCAATGGGATTTTGGAAGCAGACATGAGCTTCCAAGGGGTGGGTCCCTTGCTGAATGCTCTCTGTGAAGTGAGGCCCAGCCCAACTTCAGCAGGAGTTTCAGAGACCTCCGCCTTTTTAATACAGCCCTCAAAGCAGCTCTGATGGGGCAGTTTCACAGAGTAGTAGATGTTGGAAGAGACCTCTGGAGATCATCTGGTCCAACCTCCTGCTCCAGCAGCTCACCCAGAGCAGGGGGCCCAGGAGCTTGTGCAGGCGCCTTTGGAATCTCTCCAGAGAAGGAGACTCCACAACCTCTCTGAACAGCCTGGGCCAGGCTCAGACACCCTCCCACCAAACAAGTTTCTCCTCCTGCTCCCATGGAACCTCCTGGGTTCCACTTGGTGCCCGTTGGCCCTTGGCCTGGCGCTGGGCACCACTGACAAGAGTCTGGCCCCATCCTCTTGCCCCCCATGGGCCCTTGAGCTCTGGATCAGCATTGATCAGATCCCCTCAGAGGCTTCTCTTCTCCAGCTCAGCAGCCCCAGGGCTCTCAGCCTTTCCTCATAAGGGACAAGTTCCATTTCAAGAACATCAAGAACATGTTTCATTTCATGAAAGCCCATCGTGTGCAGACATCGACTGCTACCTGCTTGTCTTTGCCCTTTATATTAGAGAAGCTCAGGCCAAGCAGTTTCACAGAAGGGGCCCTTGAAGTTCATGGCAGTTTGCAAAAGTCACCTCCTGAGGGACTGGAAATTGTTTATTTCCCTTTAAAATGCCCCGAGGGTTCGTATCCAGATAAAGAAATAATAGCCGGCAAAGCCGTGTTTTCCTCAACACCAGGAGAATGAACAAAAGCCTCTGGCACACTCTGGGCATGTTGGCATGAGAGGCTGTAACCCCCCCTCGTTGTGGCACGATCTCCTTGGCCACCGCTCCAGGGTCCACCCCGGGTCCCCACCACACCTGCAGTAAAACACTGGCTCCTCTTCTACCTCAGGGTGGCTTTGGGGACCACCCGAGCATCCTGTGCTCTGAAGGTTAAATCATGGGCTTGCTCAGGGGTTAAAGCAGCTGGGAAGGGTTGGAGGTGCCACCACTGCAGGTCCAGCCCTTCCCACCTCCCCTGGCCCCTGGTGTCCCCTGCAAAAGGCTGGGGCCAGAGGTCTCCTCAGCAGAGACAGGGTATGGGTGGCTTTTCCTCTCCACACCTTTCTGGCATATGAAGCAGATCTTTGACTATTAGGGCACAAAAAAACCCCAGTTTCACCTCATCTTAAAGTTCTTCAGAGCCAGCCCGGGCACAGGAAGCACCCAAGTTTACTTCAACTTGGCAGTGACTGCTCAAAGAGCAACGGCGGTTTCTCAACCTGACCCGGGCGGTTGTGATTTTCTCATCAAGCTGGTTAGAAAAAGGAAATATTGATCTTCAGCTAGCAGCTTGCCACGGGCTGGCTGAACAAACACAACCCAACTGACCCAGCAGGACAACTTTCTGCGGGCACCACATCAGTCACCAAGTGAAAAAGCACCCGTGAAGTCCCTGTGCAGAGCAGGTAGAGTTCATCTCCAAAACAGCCCAGATGAGTCATGCCCTAGAAAAAGCTCTTCCCTTCTGTCAGCTTTACAGTGATGCTCAGGTGAAGACATCTAAAGGTAGAGGAGAGGAACTCAGGCCTTCAGGAAAGTCCCACTGTCCAATCTACGAGCTTGACTCCTCCAGAGCCTAACACACCTCTGAAGGCACAGGGATGGACCTTGGTTCTGGCACCTGCCCTTGAAGAAGGGTGGGAAAACATCACAGCAGGTCAGTGAGGATTCAGAGTCCATCCATCCTGCTGTGTAACAAGGCTGAAGAACAAGGTTTGGGATGGATGAGCTGCCATCAGAGCTATTCACAATGGGCAATACTTCGCAGCGCAGGAGGATCTTTCTTGTGCAACAGCAGAGCAAGGTCCAAATGGAGAGGAGCAGGTTTCAATGAGAAATAAGGAACATTTAAGGGATGTTATAATCCAGAGGCAAGGTGCTTTCTCCATCAGTTCAACAGCCTGGATCAATACCTGCTCTTATGGATAAGAATGTGGAGCTCACCCAAGCACCCCGGTCCTGGGACAGGAAACATCGTGAGGTTGGATGGGTTGACATGTGAGAGCATCAGCAGCAAAGTTCCTATGGCGGCCAGAAGAGTTGTCATAGGATCATAGGAGAATTCAAGTTCAAAGGGACTTTGGAGGTCTCTAGTTCAACTTCCTGCTTGAAACGTGGGCAGCTGTAAGACCAGAGGAGGTTGCTTGGGGCTTTGGTCTTGAAACGCTCAAGGATGAAACCTGCACAATCTATTCCACTGCTTGACCATCCTCATAGGGAAAAAGTTCCTCCTCATACCCAGCCAGAACCTCTCTTATTTCAATTCACGCTCATTGTTCCTCCTGCCATGCCCTATGGTGAAGGGCCTGGCTGCAGCCACACACCACAGGTCCCCAGAGCATCACCACAGCGCAGGTCCCCAGAGCGTCACCGATACCAGGTCACTTGATCTGAGGCTCCGAAAGCATCTTCCAAAAGTGGGTCGGGTGCCTCACGTGCAGGCCCCAAGGCAGACACTGTGCCACCAAGTGGACACAGACACCTATACAGATGCCCTTGCAGCTTGCTTGGAAACCTCCAGAGCTGACAGTCTCTGGCAGGTACCCCAGGGGCTGCTTTCACCCAACCAGTCCACCTTCTGAAGGCACTTTGGGCACCAGCTCTTCTCCACTTTCCCCCACAGCCCCACAAGGTCTGGCAGCAAAACTTCAGTCAATGCCTCAACACCTCCAAAAGCTCCCGAGGAGCCCAAACTGACAACTGTCCACATTCAGGGAGCTAAAGATGACAACCAAAGCGGGACATTAATGAGCTGTGAGGATGGAAATGTCTAAAACCACTGGGCAAGGATGTGCCCAAAGGCTGCTGAGCAACTACATCCTACCCACAGCCAGGCCAGTCCTGGTGGCTTCTGCTTTTAACTCACCCAGATGTCCCTTGTGTGGGAAACTGTTGAGAAGAACAGCTCGGGCTGGTCAACACAGCCCTGCCAGAGAGCCTCCTGGCATCACCACCTCTCCGGGGCCACCACAAGCAGGACTGAGGTGACAACCCTGCTGCAGAAGTGGTCAGTGTCCAAGCAAAGAGGAGTTTTGCTCTCCGGCTGAGGTCATGTTTCCATTTCCTGCTCAGTGGTGCTGCTGGCAGCCTCTCCACGGCCTCCCAGCCCTCTGGGTGCCACAGCAAATGTGCCACATCTGCTGGGGACTCCCCGGTTAGGTCACAGCCTGCTCCAGGCGGCCTCCTCAGGAGGCAGATGAGGTCTCAGCCCAGCTTGGAGTTGCCTTGGGAGCAGCTCCTGGGCTGCAGCCCCACGCTGCCAACTCACCCTTCCCACCTCTGCTGCCCACACCCCGAGCCCTTCACGGCCTCTTCAGCTTTGACTCAAGGTCCATTTCCTCTCCACCTCCTCTTTTCCTTTCCTGCAGAGCAGGAAATCCCATGCACGCTCCCATTTCCAACGCACCCCCGGGATTTTCTCTCCCGACCTTCTCTGCTGCGGTTGCCCACAATGGATGGACACGAACGTTTCCAGCAGAGCTATTTTTGTCACCAACGCTTGGACAATGAAGCCAAAGTTCGAGGTTTCGTTGAGCAACGTCTCAGCACATTGCAGTCCCCATTACACGGGTGCTGCCCTCACGTGAGCTTTGAACACGACACTCGACAATTTTGAAGGCTTCCTTTGAACAATTGTAACCTCACCATCCCCATGACCAGGTAATTACTCATTCTTCAGCTTCAGAGTAATTGGGTGGAAATCATCCTATTTGGTAAAAAAAAAAAAAAAAGGCCCCTTGAACCTGCTAATCATAGAACTGTAGAATCATTACGGTTGGAAAGGACCACCAGGATCATCAAGTCCAACCTTCATCCTAACATCTCTCCAGCCACTAGACCATCGCCTCAAGTGCTACAGCTACTTGTTTTTTAAACACCTCCAGGGATGGTGACTCCAGAACCTCCCTGGGCAGTTGGATGTTTCTCCTTCTCCACCATCGCTACAGGGTTTGGCTCTGCCGGTGATTGCAGGGCAAGGAGGCTTTTTCTAAACACCAAAACCAATTTAACCAAACCCGTCACATTCCCATTTCCCTGGAAACACGTTAAGAGGCCAGGAAAGACCAGGAGAACATGGACTGGGCATAAAGTCCTGAAATTGCCACCAAAGAAGCTTTTATTTGTCAAGTCTGCGCTTCTTCAAGTTTTCTTTGGCCAACATCAGCTCAAGGCTCTAGGTTCATGCTTGGCCATAGAAGGGTTTTCTCTGACACCTGGGATATCAGCCCACCAAGAGACCTTTTACCCTTTTGATCCTACCAGGAGGGATCTTGCAGGCTTTTGGCAGAGCTCGCAAGCAGCCATGGTAAGGATGGCCCTGTCCGTGTGGTGTAAGCTTTAACCACCAGCCTTCCTCGCTTGCCTTCTATAGGTAAAGTGGTTTCAATAACATGAAGGCCAAGAGCCTAACCACTGTGCATGGCTGGGTCTTCTACAGCGCTGCCTATTAACCCTCTTCACCCCACCAAATAGGTAAATCCTGCTTCTTTTAGGTATTTTCAGCCATCGGTTGAAGGCAAAGCCTTCCTGACTGCTTCTTATCAACCCCCTGTTTGCATTTTCAGCCTCAGCCCTGGAGTTTCTGCTGTTTCCTCATTCCTCTCATCTCAGGCTGTCCCAGACCAGTGGCATTGCCTCGATTCCCCACCACTGCCCAGGACCTGGCTGGTTTGCTCTTGTCCCCACTCAGAGCTTTAATGCTTGAATCAAGACAACCCATAAAGCTTTTATTCCACAAGGTCTCATCTCTGGTCCCCATTATGGTGTGGTCATGAGTCCACCAGCCCTCCAGAGTTGCCCGTCAGGCTCAGCACAATCAATACAATCATTGAGTTCTTACCTGAAACCAGCGTCCTTCAGAAGTTTTGGTCCTTCAGAAGTTTTGGACCTTCTCAGACCGCACGGTTATCCAAAGGTTTACACCAGCCTCTGATAACTCAACAGCAGCTCCTTAAAAAATCATCTGACCTCTGATATAAAAGGATTTTAAAGCAACTGTCTTCTGCTCATTTTCTCTCTGCAGCTTTCCTTGAAGCCTTCAGGGACCCTGGAGCACCCTCAGGGGCTTGGTGCACTTCAGCTCTTGCCTCACAAGCATCTCTGGCTGCTTTTCTCACTCTTCCCTCTCTCCTCCAAAGAAGCATTTGGCCCCACTGCCGTAGGTGGGGAACAAAGACAGCCCCAAAGCAGAGCTCACAACTGGTGAAGCTTTAATACAAGAGGAAGGAGTGGGTGAAAGAGGAGAGGGTCTGCTGCACCGCTCTCCTACTTACTTAACTCTAATTTGCACTAATTGTTGACCATGGTCAGGTGGTGCTCTCTCCAGCTGTAGGGAGCAGCCCTGAAGGTTCTATCTCGGCCTGGAAGTGGTTGTAGGAACCCTGGGATCAAAAGCCTTTCTGCTGCATGAGGTCTACAATGTTCCTCCACTTCCTTCCCCACTTCTCAACAGCATCACATCATGTGTAGCGCTCAGGTTTCCTTAGAGCTGTGTCCTCTCCCTCTCCTTTCTTTCTCACTACCCCCCTCAAAGCCAGGAGATAAGGTGCTTGAAACACAGTTGTCATGCTGCCAAGGTCAACCATCCAAAAGTCATATCAGATGCCTACAGATCATGAGATTTAGCTTTAAGGGTCCTGATACTTTCAAAGTGCCAACTCTTCCGATTTGCGCCCCAGTTTCTGAAGCATCTAGGGCACCCTCAGCACGTGCTCAGCTTTCTCCACAGCCCAGAGAACCAAAACCTGTTGGTTTTAGTTGGAAATTCCCAGGGTGGGTCGTGGGAGCATTAACACCAGTTTCAGCACTTTTGAAGTAGGACAAAACTCAACAAGTTCTTCCATCACCACTTCCCTCCTCCTAATCATGGTGTCATGACCTGCACGTTTCTATCTTGATGCAATTTCCCAAATTATTCACAGAACGAGGGCAAGGAAGTACCAGGGGGTGGCAAGAGATGGCATGTCTTGGGATGAAGAAAGTGGAGAGATGCTCCCCATGTCCTGGCTCCAGTCACTTGGTCCAGGCCAGGGGTCTGCAAGGCAAATACTGATGTATGGAGAAAAAGTTGTTCACATAATGTAAGCAAATGCTGCAGCTGCTGTGTATTGTTGTGGTTTAGCACCACAGAGCTCATGGTCAGCTCATGTCCACTAAAGCCACCCACAGTAACACAGTGTCCACACGCAGGAGGGCCTTGAGGAGCAGCAACGAGAACTTCATGCTTTGAAGGAGAAAAGCTGTAACTGAGCGTCTAGCCTGGATGCCGAAGAGCTCTGGTGTCCTGAAGGAGCCAGTGCTGCTTTCTGCCATGCTACACCTAACAGAATGTCTTTGTCACCTGACAGAGAGCAGATTGTCACCTGCTGTCTGGTGAGCAACCAATGGTGAACATGAGCAAGCACTCCCTGCCCTGTCGGCCACTCCCTTCCTGGCTGATGTCCACCAGGAGATTGTCTGTATTAATTCCTTTCCTATGGCCAGTCCATCAGAGCATCCCTCAGCTACTGTAGAATCACAGAATGGTTTGGGTTGGAATGGACCTTAAAGATCATCTCATTCCAAGCCTCCTGCCATGGCAGGATCACCTCCCACTAGACCAGGTTGCTCAAGGTTCCATCCAGCCTGGTCTTGGACACACCCAGTGATGGAGCATCCACAGCTTCCCTGGGCAACCTGGGCCAGTGTCTCACCACCCTCAGAGTGAAGAACTTCTTCCTAATTTCTACTCTAAACCTCCCCTCTTCCAGTTTGAACCCATTACCCCTTGTCCTGTCACTACAAGCCCTTGTAAAGTCCCTCTCTAACTTTCTTGTAGACCCTTCAGATACTGGAAGGCCACAAGAAGGTCTCTCTGGAGCCCTCTCTTCTCCAGGCTGAACAACCCCAACTCTCAGCCTCTCCTCATAGGAGAGAGGTTGCAGCCCTTGGATCATACTTAAGATACCAGAGCCTCCACCAGCTGAGGGGCTGGAGATGCTGACCCGGGGCTATCTGGGCAGGAGCAGGCAAGAGACACACAGTGTTCACCACGCCAAAGTGGGTCAACCGGGCTAAAATCCCCTGACTCCCTGCGTGCTCCTGGGCAGGGCATGGTCTGGGTCACAAGGCACTGGAGCTACGAGCACAGCACACACTACCCGTGTTTCCTGAGAATCGCTCCGCAGGCTCTCGAGCAGGCTGGCAGCTCGCTTGGCACTCAACAAGACGCAAAGAGGAGCTTTAAGAACCGATTGCTCTGAACCTCACCATTCAACACCCTGCACCTCCACATCTCCTCCTCCCGAGGCAGGAGATGCCTGAAGCCACCCATGGCAGCGCCGGTGGCAATCACCGCGACACGACAGAGATGTTCAGCAAAGAGCAGAGGATGAAGAACCCCCAGAGAGACACTGAAGCTCAAAAGATGGCTTGGATGAGAGCAGCACAGAGAGGACGAGGGTACCTTTGTTGTCCATGCTCATCTGCCCGCTCAGAGCTGCCGGCTGTCTCGCTCTTGCCCCAGCGCATGTGACAGTCCCAAGGCAGAGCAGCCCTTTAGTGTGGTCTGCACCATGTGTGGCAAGGAGCCCGAGCCCTGCTCTCTGCCTTTCTTCTCGGTGCAGTTTCCATGCTCAGTTTCAGAATGACGACCTCTGATTCTGCGCTGCCTGGGGCAGCAGCTCGCTCTCTCACACAAATGGGTTTATCTCGCATCCTTTCATTTTTACTCTCACACCCAGCTGGGGGGCCAACTGGTTTCAAAATAAAATAAAGCTGCCAGAAGCTCTTGGGACTCCACCAACCTTTTGCAAACACTTTGAGCTGTCGCAGAAAAGGGGCCTGTTTCCATGAACGCTCCCGCTGGCATCATTGGTCACCTGGGGATTCCCGGACAATGAATATCCCGGGAGCAGATGCAGCGAGATGCCCGGTTTTGTATCTGGGTGGTGCGGGGAGGCTAAAATTGGAGCCGCTTCGGAGCCACCCACACTCACCCGGGAAGGGAAATATCCCTCCCTTTGAGAATTAAAGCTCTGATTTCCGAATGGTCACGGACCGGAGGGCCGGTCCCAATTAACGAGGCAGATGAGACGAGGAAGGAGACGCTGCCACCCCCCCATTCTGCAACCAGGGCGAGCCAAGGCCCGAGAGTGACAGGCTGCCTCAAGGGCACCAGAAGATGCTACAACAAAAGCGGGAATTACCCCAACCCTCCATCCAGCATCTCAGAGCACCAGCATCGTCCTCCCTGGGCTCGGGCTCGTCCCTCCAGTGCCATATTTCCCGTGCGCTGGGTTTTTCCACCAGCTGCCGCGTTGCTCCAGAGCAGATGGAGGAGCCAGGTCCTCCACGGAGACACAGGCAGCTGTCAATGGGAAGGCCTGGAGGAATTGTTGCTGCTGTCGCAGCGAGACAGCCCGTGGCAGGGCTCCAAGAAGGAGGCCGAGAATAAGAGGGTGAGTTCACAAACTATCGTCATTTGAAATAGCTGGAGGCAGAGAACCTGGGCTGGTTCTTCTGCTGGGAAGGACACCGCGGCTCAGGCAACGTCGCGGAGTCTTCCTCCCACCGTGCTGGGGGAAATTAGTTTTCTCCCTGTAATTGTCCTTCTGTTCACAAATGGCTTTTAGTCTAAACAACTTTTATTTTAGGTTAAAGGCAAATGGCAAATCAGGAGAGAGCCTGAGTGAAGTTTCCATGAGGCTGAAGACTTCTCTGTCTCCCCTGCCATGAAATGAATTGGCTCCCACTAAGTGACAGCTCCTACCTAGGATGGACTATAGGGCTGGAAGTTGTCCCCAGGGCCATTAAGTCCAGGGCCAACATCTACACAAATGAAGTAACATGGTGCAGAGTTGTCCACAGCAGTTTTCTCCCCACAGCCCTTCTCCAGCTCATCCCCATGGCGGTATTTATTGCCAAAGAACAAAAGCCACCAACTATAACTTGGTACGTGAAGAGAGCAGCAGAAATCGAGGGCACATGCAGCAACGGAACCTCAAGTAGCAAGGAAAAGTGGCCGGTCCCCTGGGAAAAGCTCAGGAAGACACAAATCCAACCCTACCTCTGAGAGAACTCGGGGATTCACTCCCGTAGGATAACCTGAGCTGTGATTTTCCTTCCCATGCCATCGTCGAGGTATCAGGCATGCGAGAGGAGGATAAAAGATGTTCCCCAACAGAAGAAGTTTGTAAGAAATATAGGGTCAAATTATCTTCTTATGCAACACCCCTGCAACTTAGAAAATCTAAAGCTGGAGGACATAAATCAACCACTAACTGCCTGGGGTTACAGAGAAACTTCCTCTCGTAGCACCCTATTGCATAACAGCCTTTCAACGGGAGCTCCTATCTTCTGAAATCTCGGTTAGAAAGAAGTTGACTGGACTCTAGGGCTGTTGGGCTGAGTCTTTGTGAGCCTTTCGGTGCCCTTTTGCTCCGATCCATCTTATTGTCTCTTCCTGAAGCCGGTGAGCATCAGGGAGGGGGCGCAAAGCCGGCAGCTCCCTGCTTCGTGCCGGGGCTACCGCGCTGCTCAGCTTGGGCTGAGGCTGGTCCCACCACCACCATCGTGTCCCTGTTTTCTGAGCCCCGCTCTAAGGACCAGGGACTTTAGCACCTTCCCCTTCCCTACCTCTGGCTCATGTCCTGGAAAATTTCAGAAGGGATTAGTGAGCACAGTCAACTCTTTTTCACGTGCCACCCTTTCCTGCCAGCCACTTTGGTGGTGCTCTCCTGCAAAGAGGCCGGAGAAGGCTCCAAGGTCGGGCACTTGCTTGTCCTGGGGATGCAAGTGGGAAACCAGAGCAGGACCCTGCTCAGTAACCCACAGCAGCGTCCACAGAGAGCTGGACGGTGCCGTGGGGCTGGTTGTGGACATTTGCTATAAAAAGCTCAAGCAGAGGGTCCCAGTGGGAGACGTGTTCCCCGTACAGACATCGTGTGAGCAGCAGAAGCTCGTGCCACTCCCCAAGGCTCCTCAGCATCCCTCGGAGCCAGCCAGGAGGACACATGCCCACCCAGCTCCAGGTCCTGAGCTGGCCAGCAAAGTCCCCATCGTGGCAGGGGCCGTTTGCACGTTGCTTCCCATCCTCACGGCTTCCCCCAGCCCTGAACTGATTTCCACCAGCCATTTCTGGCTGCAACTAGCTTTACTGATATTTTAACCCTTGCCTTGCTCCCCTCTCCCGCTACATAAACCAGAATCTAAGAGAAATCACTGCATGTGGCAGCCACCAGCCTTGGTAGCACCATGTTATGCCAGAAAAACCCCATGGGGGGAGGCAAAGCAGAGCTTTTGGTGCCCCCCGGCCGCTGCTCCCCCCATGCCATGGGCTACGTGAGAGCCCGGTGCTGGGTGTTAGCGCGCTGTTTGTTTGGTGACTGTTCTGCTACGGTTATTTTTAGCCAGTGACGCCCGGGGTATTTCGCTTCAGGATGTCCGGTCTGAGCCTCTTTCTGGGAATCCCATGTTCTCTAATTGTAAACAGCCCCATTCAGTTGCTCGCAAGCGTGAGAGGCCCCGGCTTCTGCAGCGGGGCTGTCAGGTGTGAGTCAAACAGGAAGCCGCTGCTGCGCAGGCGAGCGAGGTATTAGCCAGGAAAAAGTGCCCTCGATTAACTCGTGGGACCTGGCCCCGCAGCCCACCCCTGGCTGAGCCGATTTACGGGCCAGTGCGAGGCTGGGGGGTCCGGGATGCTCCCTGTGGGATGCTGCTGGTGGGATGCTCCCCTTGGGATGCTCCCCGTGGGATGCTGCCCTTGGGATGCTCCCCTTAGGATGCTGTCCCTGTGCACAACAGCCAGCCTGGGATGACTGAAACACATGGTCTACACGTCTCAAGGCCAGGGCAGAGGCTGCAGCTACATCTCCATCACTTCCAGGGAAGCTGGTACCAGGTAGAGGGGAACACAAGGTCCAAGACGAGCCTGTAAGTCCATGAAAACATGGGGCAGTGCCTTGAGGACCGTCAAGAGACAATGGAAAGGCAAGGGACATCAAGTTCTTTACATTCAGGCATCACTGGGTGATGCACATCAACAGAGGTCCTAAAAGCAGCACCAAAAAGGTGCCACATCGTTCCCAGCAGCACTGGGCAGCCCTCTGAGGTGGGCTCAGAGAACCCAGGTTCTCACTTGGGTCTCCCTGGATTTCCCTTCCAGCAAGCAGCAGTAACGATGCTGTGCGGCTCCCCGGGGCTGGAGCCGCTCTCCTCCTTCCACAGCTGCTCAAAAGGTCCCAAATGTTAGCAATATAACGGCGGTCGCAAGCTCTGTTTATCCCATTAGCGGTTTATCCCTGTTTTCCACTCACTTACGTCTGGGAGCCCGAGAAAACCTTGCAACAGTCGGTTTTGTTCATACAACCAAACTTTACCAGTGCTTGTTCAGCTGGAAGATCCTGGGACCCCTCCAGCATTCCCAGACCACGGACTTTGCTACCTGCAACCCCCGCTGCGCACGGGGGCCTGGCTGCCTGGGGAGCAGGGACAGTGAAATCCTCAGGAACAGCAAAATCCTCACTCATGATTCTCTAAAACCCAAGGATTACGGAGCTTAACATATTACGACCTCCACATCAGAAGCAATTTTTTTGCACTTGGTAGAAAAGTCGGGGTGATGCCTGCCCAGCCCTGCAAGGTGCAGCTGCATCCCAGGCAGCGCCTTAGGATCATAGAATTGTTTGGGTTGGAGGGGACCTTTAAAGTCCTCAAGTCCACCGATTCCCCCAGCACTGCCAGAGCACCCCTGGCCCTCAGCACCACATCTCCACGGCTTGGAAACCCCTCCAGGGATGGGGACTCCACCACTGCCCTGCCCAGCCTGGCACAGCCCTTGCTGGCAAGAAATTCTTTCTTGTGTCCAAACTCAACCTCCTGTGGCACAACTTGAGGCCGTTTCCTCTTGTCCTGTTGCCTGTTCCTTGGGAGAAGAGCCTGACCCCACCTGCTCCAAGCTTCTTTCAGGGAGCTGTGCAGAGCCAGAAGGTCTCCCCTGAGCCTCCTTTTCTCCAGAACCCCCCCAGGTCCCTCAGCCGCTCCTCACCAAGCTTCTTCTCTAGTCCCTTGCACCCGTGTGGGTCCACTCAGGACACCCCTGCTCCACTGCCACCGCTCACTCCTCCCCTGCTACCTCTTTGCATAAGCTCCAAATATGAGCAGGAATTGAGCCAGGTTAGAAAATAGCTCTTTTATGACCAAAGCACGACTTTCACAGCAGAAAGTGATGTTTTCAGAAGGGGCTGAGGGTAGGATGCTGTAAAGCATCCAAATCTGGTAGGAACACGAGCCATACTGAGCATCCATAGGAACTGTGGCTTCCAGGGCACCTCAGCAAGTCAGCAAAGTTCCCCGGCACAGCATGTGCACGGAGCAGCATTGCCGGCACCGGTGAAGTAGGGCATGTGCACGGTTGTGCCCATCTCTTATCTGACTCATTTCAGCGTCTCGGGGGAAACCCTGGCGCTGATAAACAGCTCTCTGCTCCTGCCTCCGCATTTACTAACTGAAATCAGGAGTCTATTTTTAACCCCGAAAGCCCCAGGGCAGCGCGTAGCAGCGGGTCGGCACCGCGGGGTCGGGGCTGTGGCGGTGCCAGCCCCGCTCGGAGCCTGAGCCACCTCCTGCTCCTGTTTACCAGGGTAATTTGACTGTGGCCTTGGCAAGCGATCAAGAGAAGTGAGACCAAAACAAGTCACACAGGCACTTTCCATGCCTGGTGCCGGCTCCGTGCCCCCGGATGGGGTATGCAAAACCAAAAAGGCTCCAAATTTTTGTTTTCCAGCACGTCCCTCGAGTGCTCGTCCTGTTTAAGCTGCTCAGCGCCGCTGCTGCCTGAGGAGGCACGGTCCTGCGTGGCCTTGCCTAGAAGAACCTGCTTTGGCAGGGGGGTTGGACTAGACGATCTCTAGAGATCCAACCCCCACCATCCTGTGGTTCTGTGACAGGCTCAAGGCGGGGGACATGGCAGGGAGACCCCTCTTTGGGTCTCAGATCCTCACGTGACAGCTCCAGCGATGCTCAGCCTCTGGAAACAGCAAGAGAAGCAGCGTTTTCATTCCCCAGCCAAACCGAGAGCAGGAAGGGCAGGGACAAGACGCCCCATGTCACAGCCCAAGCTGCTGCAGGGCCATTGCGTCCGAGGTGACACACGTCCGAGCCCGGGTGACGATGTGAAGACCGGCCCTGCCATGAATCTGGAAGGGAAGTTGAAGCCAGGGTTGGCAAAGCCATTGGCTGCTTCAGGTGTTCATTGGAGGGTTTTCTGCTCCTTTGTATGGACGGAGAAGCTCCAGCCCTTTGCGGTCAGGGCAGGACACCGCGTGATTTCTCTGGCTTGGTTTTGGAGAATCCAGGGATAAGGCTTCCAGCCTTCCCTCGGGGGAACACCTCCACTCCCAACCACCGCGGCAGAGAGCAGCGTCTGGTTGTAATTCCTGCCTGAACAAAGGCTGCCTTTAAGAGCAGTGTCCCTGTCAACACCTGAGCTTCCTTTCCAGAGCTCCCACACCGACTGCGAGGTCTTTGGTAATCCTTGAGTCCGGGACAGTTTTTTCTGTCTTTAGGAAAATATCTGTGGCCGAGGCTCCCAAACGCCTTTGCTCTTCTTCCTGCACATCAGAGACCTCCTGAAGGCAGCGTGAGCCTGCTGCTTGGGTGGGAGACACATTTAACCACCTCCTCTGCTCTCTACAGACCGATCCCTCCCTTTTAGAGTCCGGTGCAGACTTTCTGCCTTTTCCCTGGGTACTGGCTCGGACACCTGACCCCCCTGGGGTCACCTCTCCTCTAGGGTGTTTCAAACCAAAGCAGAAAGCTCAGCAGCCCAGAAATAACTCAGAAGACATAAATCAGCCTTGCAACCCTAAGAAATAGGTCCCCATTTCCCCATC
The DNA here is from genome assembly GCA_013400335.1 of Eurystomus gularis. Taxonomy (NCBI): domain Eukaryota; kingdom Metazoa; phylum Chordata; class Aves; order Coraciiformes; family Coraciidae; genus Eurystomus; species Eurystomus gularis. The sequence goes on along the minus strand of VZZY01011851.1, from coordinate 149,921 downwards.
GGAGAGGCCACCAGGCAGCCAGCGACGAGGGTGGGTTGGTGCTGCAGGTCCTGCTCCGGCTGTTTCTGCTCCATCGCAGAGATGTGCTGTAAAACCTTCATTTCCTGACACACGTGGGATGAGGCCGAGGGGTCGTGTTTTGGACAACCTGGCTTTTCCATGGCAACCGGCGATGATGTCACTGACAAGCAATGATGGGAAGGGGCCTGGGGAATGGAGAGCTCTCCAGGAACGAGGCAGGAGATGAGGCTGAGATGGTGGGGGACACGCTTGCAGGGGGCTGGGGCTGCATGAGAGAACCTTGGGTGATGTTTTCCTTGGATGGCTCCAAGCACAAACCAAGTGCACAGAGGCTGGAGCCTGGCGCAGTGACTGTAGCAGAGACCGTCCTGCCCTCTCCTTCCTCATCCTCCTCTAGCTCCCATCCCTCTGCGCATCCCCCAGCATTTCATCCCCCCCACGGCTGAGCAGCCCCAGCCAGCTGCTCTTGGACAACCCTGGCTAAAACCTCCGACCATCTCCTCTCTGCACATGGGCATTTTCAGGATCAATCCCTCCCGCTGCGAGCTGCTCCGCTCCCCCCTCCTCTGCCACTTCTCTCCCTGCTTTGTTCCTACAGCCGCTCTTCTTCCCCACCACAAATTCCCTCCCTGCAGGGGAGCCCCTTTACGACAGCAAAATAATTAAAAACTCGGGCAGACAAGTATGTGCGGTGCTGATGGTCGGCATCTGTTGCCGTGGGGCAGTTTGGAAGCTCTCATGCAGCGGTGTCCGTCTGTCTGTCCGGGCTTCCTGTGGCTGGAGCCATCTGATACCACAGTGCTTCACCTCCGGGCATTGCGCTGATGCGAAGCCCTATCTGGGTTAGGTCCTAGATGCTACCAGGACAACCAGGCCGAGTAAAAACATCTCTGTGTGCGTGGAGCTGCTGAGGAACTGCTGTTCCTCTCACTTGGGCTGTGACAGGAAAGCCCAAACATCTATTTTCCACCCCACAAACACCTGTGTAGGTGTGAAGGATCAGCTCAAACCCCATCTATGGTGCTTCATGGAACCGACCCAGACACATGGTTGTAACCAAGGAGGAACCGAGGCTGGAGGGTATCGTGGAGATGAGGAATGAGCTGCCTGAGCTTACAAAGGAGCTGGGAAGCACCATCTCTTTCAGCCACGGCGCGCAGGGCTGAGAGCAGCCGTTGATCGCAGCTTTAATCGGTCATTGGCAGTGAAATTTTCACCTGCTGCATCCTCAGTATTCGTCTCCAGAAGGTTCTTCCAGAACAGCAAGCAAACAAGGAGGCAAACCTGGCAGGTTTGATCCAGGCCTCTGGTTTAACTCCTTGCTCAGGAGCAGAGTCTTCATGTCATGCAGGACAAGTTGTTTAAATGACCTGTTAGAAATACACCTTCCTCCACAGTAAATACATAACGTCCTTTAAAAAATAAATAAAATTTCACTACAAGGGACACACCAACAAAACAGCGGGTAGAGAACATCAGAGAAACTGGGTGCTTGTAGCTGTGGATCCACTATGAGCAGGGTCCACAAAAGCACAAGGAAGATCAATTTATGCTGCCCATGGTAACACACAGCCAATGTCAAATAACTCAGGAAAAAAAAATATGTGCAAGGAGGCTTGGTGCTGGTGTGAAGACGCCACAGCCACTGTCTTCCCTGCGTTTTGGACCTCACCAAAAGGGGGTGAGGGCCTACAAGGAAGCTGAGAATAGACCTTATACAAGGGCTTGTAGTGATAGAACGAGGGGTGATGGATTCAAAGTGGAAGAGGGGAGATTTAGAGTAGAAATGAGGAAGAAGTTCTTCACTCCAAAGGTGGTGAGACACTGGCACATGTTGCCCAAGGAAGTTGTGGATGCTCCATCCCTGGAGGTGTTCAAGGCCAGGTTGGACGGGGCTTGGAGCGACCTGGTCTAGTGGGAGGTGTCCCTGCCATGGCAGGGGGATGGAACGAGATGATGCTTGAGGCCCCTTCCAACTCAAACCATTCTGTGATTCCAGCCTAAATGGAACCATTTTCAGCAAACAGCATCACCAGGCGCCCTCAGCCCAGCGTGCATTGACCCAAGGCCGTCTCTACACATCCTTCCTATGGAGACCCAACGCCACCAGCACCACTCGGGGGGCAGGGGGAAGAGAGAGAAAACAAAACAACAACACGAAAGACCTTCCAAAAATGTTGTACGAAAAGTGAACACTCAGCAGAGCGAGGTTTCCTGCGCAGTGAGAGTTGGCCGGCGAGCGAACAGGAAATCACGGCTTCCTGCCTGCAGAGGAAGCGCCTATCTAATGCCCGTGATCAAAAACAAACAGCACTTCAATTAAACAAACAAAGGACCTCAAAAACTTCAACAGCTCGCAGCCTGGGTCAGCTCCAGCGGTAGGGAAACGCGTCCAAAAATAAGAGGCTTGTAACCTTGAAAAAGGCCCTCATCCTCTTCCCCTCGCAGCGACGCTGCGCACGCAGAAAGGAGAAGGGATTAGGCAACCTCCCGGCCACGTCCATGGGTGGGTGCTGCCATCCCGGGAACCCGTTGTCCTGGGGAAGTGGAAGAGAATCAGAGAATCGTTTGGGTTGGAAGAGACCTTTAAGCTCCTCAAGTTCAACCATTCCCCAGCACTGCCAGGGCACCACTAACCCCTGGCCCTCAGCACCACATCTCCACGGCTTGGAAACCCCTCCAGGGATGGGGACTCCACCACTGCCCTGCCCAGCCTGGCACAGCCCTTCACAGCCCTTCCCACCAAGAAATTATTCCTCCTGTCCAACCCCAGCCGATCCTCACCACACTTGCGCTCTAGACCCTTCCCCAGCTTTGTTGCCCTTCTCTGGCAACATTCCAGGCCCTCAATGTCCTTCTTGGAGTGAGGGGCCCAAGACTGAACCCAGGACTCAAGGCGCAGCCTCACCAGATGCTACAGGTAAGGCAGGAATCCCAACTTCATTAAAAAAGCTTCTGCTCCAGCCTTACTGCTCTAAAGAAAAGTTGGAGAAGCATTTGTGCAAGGAAAAAAGCAGTAGCTTGGTGCCCTCTGACCCTCCACAGAAGATGGGAACCAACCTCACATCTCCTACAACCTTTGGGGCTCTTTAAATCACTAACCCTGCAGGTAACACCTTATTCCTGCCCAAGACCCATCTCAGATGCCTGTGACTTCACATGGCTTTGAGCCAGGTCCCCGTGTCTGGTCTCGATTTTGTCTCAGTTTTGGTCTGAGATCTTGTTTCAGGTGTAGGAATTTTTCCTTTCCGGTCTGCTACAGAGATTGTTCTAATGCAGATTCACTTGTCTTAAATATAATGAATTCAGGAAATGGGAAGAGGGATCCTTCCTTGTTACATCTGAGCAGAGGAGGGTTTGTAGTCCCTGGACTATAAATCATTCCTCGGATTCTCACCGCACTATGGTCTTGATCTCGTGATTTCAGGGTTTCACCTCCATAAAGGGGCCAGAGGGGTGCTGAGAGTGCCCAAAAATCTCACAGTATTCTTCCAACTTGCTGAAAACCTTTTGTCTGGACAAATCACAGCAAAGAGATTGGTCTGAGAAGGCAGCAGGAGCCAAGAGCCAGGTCATCCCCATGCCAGTGTTTGCTGTCCATGCTCAGATCAGCAGCAGCCTCTGCTGTTGTATTTATCAGGGGAGTTACGGGGTCCGGGTCTCACCAAATGAACGACCAACACCAAACACGGGCCGTTTACCCGATTTAAAGGACAGAGACAGAGAAGTTTTGCTCCAAACCCAAAGCCTCAGGATGTCTCCAACTCAAAAGCCATCTCTGCAAAGCCTGTATTTCCTTCAAAGCCATGCTCAGTCCTCCAAACCCAGAAGGAGCCCGTTCCTCCCCAGACTCTCTGCCTGCTCCAGCCTGATGTCCATCCATCCATCCATCCATCCCAGGGCCCTCCAAGCTGAGCCCTGAAGCTCCACCATTGCTCATTCTGCTCATGTCTGGTGCTCTGGTCTTTCCCAAAGCCAGGCTAGCTGGAAAAACCACTCTCCCAGCATGAAAGCAAGCACAGAAAAAGAGAAACAAAAAGGCCGGGGTTGTCCTGGGACCACACGTTTGAAAGGGAGCCCTTCTCTCCATCTCACTGAGCACGCCTGGTGACGTGGTGAGAAATATGGTTCAAGAACAAAGGGCGGCGAGCAGCTACCAGGGAGGAGTGGGCTGGCACGGAAAGAAGGCTGAAGCACAGCATTACCTGCCTCCCAGCCTGCTGGAGACCAGCAGAAGCCACAGGCTGGTAGCCCAGGGTTGCAGCAGCACTGGAGAGACCTGGAGAGAGGCTCCATCTCCTCCCATCCCACCCTCCATCCCAGGGGTGCGAGCTGCAGCCCCTCGAGTTCTGAGGCACTTGCTCCGCCATAGGTTTGCAGCAGTGCTGAGAAGCTCAGGGTGGGATTTACAGACCTGGGATCTGCCAGACACGGCACCAAGCCGAGCATCTTCGGTGCATTTCGCATCTGAAAGATGCCAGAGCAACAGCGACAAGCTCCGACTGTGGGCTGAGGGAATAACTCCAGAGTCACCGACAGCCCTGCCGTGGGACAGCAGATTTCAAGGGTGTGTGGCCACGGGCTCTTCCTGTGTGGCCACCACACCAAACCCCATTATTTAGCAGTTTGCCTGGTGACATGATAACCATCAGGCACAGCCACCACGAATTTGCCAAATTCTTGCAATTCAGGCCAGATTTGCCCCATCCGCCCAGCTCATTCAAGGGGAAAAAGAAAAAGTTTACCCGTTTCCTGGCATTATAGCTGCTCACGGGTTTTATTTGCTTCTAAAGTAAACTTCCGGATGGATTAACCAAGCCCAATTAATACATATTTAAAGTGCATCTTCCTGACAACGCAAACAATACACGGCCGTGTCCACCCAGGAGGGATCCCGAGGGTCAAGTGCCACTGGGAATAAGGTCATGGGTGGGTACCAGTCACATCCTATCCCTGCACACCACGAGGGTGGTCAAAACTTCATATCACCTCAACTCCAATTTAGGTGGCCATTTCTAAATGCTTTGTCCCAGTTTCCCTTCCCTATACGACACCCCCCAGCTCAGCTGCACCAAGAGAATGGGGCCACGAAGCCAAAACGATGAGCACCAGAACCTCTGATAGTCCGTCAAGATGCCATGAAGCTACATCAAGCAGGACAAGTGTCTACAGAGCATCACCTCCATCCCACCCATCTCTTCCCAGTCTGCCCATTTGCCTGCTGGTGTGACACTGGAAGGGCTGGGGCAGGACACAGTGATAGTGGCAATGCCTGCGTCTTGCCAAAACATCCCAGCAGGGACAACACACAAGGACCAAGCACCAGGACATGGTCCGAATGAGGCGAAGGAACGGCTTCTCCAGGCGTCTGCACTCAACGCTCTCGTCTGAGTCTTTCTAAACAATGTCTGGTCCTTCCCACTGCAGGATCTGCAGCCCTGGCCTAGTGCATCAAAGGGTTGCTGATGCTGTTCCATCCCTTGCTGGAAAATACATGCAACATCCCTGGAAAGTTGATGGCTAATATGGAAATCTGGCCAATTTCCTCATTGTGTAAGTGCCAAGAGCACAGATGAGCTCCTGGAGGCTGCTGTAGTGGGGACTGTGGGCACTGAGGTGGGGAAGACTTTCAGTGGCAGTAAAGTTCTCATCTCCTGAAAACCAAGAGAACACAATTATGCTTCGGAGAAGCTCTACTAAATCCGAAGGTTTCATCTACACTTATATTAACACATGTCGGCTCCTGCTGGAAAAATGCCTGACCCAGGCCGTAGCACAACAGCTTTGGAGGTTTCCTCCTGCTGCAGACCTCGGATTTGCTCAGTGTCAAGTCTGGAAATGTTCAGTTCACCTCATTCTGCTACTTTAAAGCCCAATTTTATCTGACTCCTTCAACTTGGTCAATGGGATTTAAGGTGGATGTGACCGAGTCCCTTGTGTTGACAGGCTCTTCTGGAGTAATCCTACTCGTGTCCATCTAGCCTAGTGTCCATTCCCGAGCCACCTCCACCCACAACTCATCCATTTTCAGAGATCCCAGAGTTGCTGGATTTAGTGGAGATCTCTGGCTAAGAGCAGACAGCACAAACATGGCTGCACTGGGGTGGAGGGAAAATGCTCCATCTAGACTAGGAATGTGATTTTATGGAGAGAAGAGCTCAGAAATGTGTCTACCCTACTCTGATTTTCCACATTACAGACTACACAGGCTCTCTAAATGACTTCTGCACAAGCCCCAGGTTCTGCAGGTCTCCTCAAGAACTTCCAGTTGGGCTTTGAGCAGTTTATACGCTCCAGAACACAGCAGAACATTGAGGCCGTTTATAGCATGAGAACACCCCATGCTCCAACAGCCCCCTGAACCAACACAGAACCAACTCCAGACAGTCTCAGTAATGCTTTAAGGAGTAATAAAAGTGCCTTTTATATCTTCTTTGATCATTCCCTGTTTATAAGGCCCAAGATTGTGCTTGTTTCTTCAACAGAACCAGCACCAGTAGGCTTCTTCTTTCAAAGCTTCTCGTAGCCTCTTCAAGGCGTTGCTTCCTCAAGCACAGCTCCCCATTGCCGTCATGCCCAACATCTACACTGAGCAGCATCAACTGTCCTATTTTCCAAAAGAACCATCTCCAGCGGGATTTAAACATAGTAAGGGCAGAGGTGTGGGTTTTATCTGCCCAGGTATCGCGTTGGCTTTATGGGAGAAGTGGGACGTGTCCTCCCGATTACCCAGAGCAGTGGCCAGATCCTGTCCCAAGTTATTTACTAGAACAGATCCAGCAGTGAGCATCTGACCTCCTCTCTCTGCTCTCAGCTGGGGTCTTCCAGCTGAGAAGATTCCACAAAAATCCTGCTGTTTACCTACGCCCAGGTCTACCCTGATAATCTGAATTTCCCTCCATCAGCTCTCCCTTTTCTGTCTGTTTTTTCCTGTCTTCCACGTGTCCATCATCATCTGCTTCTCCTAAAGCCCCTACCAGAAGGATTCAGCCTATCCAGGTTAGAAGTGCACATCAAACACCTACTCTTAGCTGAGATGAACCATCCTCCTCCCCTCTGCCTGCAAACGGGGCCAGGGCTGAGCAGCTCCACTGGGCTCATCCACCTCCACTTGGATGGATTCCACCTGACAAGCCTGGACATGGGCTGAAGGAGACCACTAAAGCCCTTGGGAACCCTGTAGTTATCCCAGACTTTCTCTCCTGTTCTAGGGCAGAAGACAGAAAATTGGGAAACTCACCTGTAATAAAGCTTTTAGGAGAATTTATCTGAGGATCAGTCTTTATGGCACAGAGGCTTGCTATGGACTTTCAGGGGCCAACCCCAAGGACCTCAGATACCCTCTGGTATTTCCTAGGCTAAGATACTATTTCCTGTGAATCATATTTCAGCGCAGACAGCAGATACCAGAGACAGATGGAGATGAAGAGGAGAAACTCAAAGAGGGGGATACTGAGACACGGGGCCATTAGATAGCAGCATCTGGGCTGTATTTAGTTGCGTGCAATCAACTCCTCAACCTGGGAGTCTTTCCACTTCACTGTGTCTTTGGCAGCAAAGCCTTAAGGGCTTCCCACCAAGGCCATTTGATCCCACCAGCACATTGCAGTTCATGGCCCCTCTCAGTGGCCACGCTTGAGGCATTTGTCAACCAGATCCCTGAGCTTTAACCGAGGTTAAAAAGAAACCTTAAGGCTCAGTTTAACCACACCATAATCACACAAATTCAACAGCCGAAGTGAAGGCGCAGCTGAGAGATGGGAGAAGTGGGAGAACTGCTGGAGCATCTTCCCTCCCAACCAGTTACTGCTGCATCTTTCTGTTTTTTCCTCCTCTTTTTTCTGGTGGTTACCAGTCTGAGGAACGTTCCACAACCAAGCACCACCTCTCTGAGCCTGCGTTTGCTGAAGTACATCTAGTATCACCGTCCTTCATCCATATTGTCCTACAGATTCCTGCACCTCCATGCAGGAATCCATCACCTCCACCACCCCTCACCACCAGTTTTCCCCCAGTTCCTCTAAACAACATGAAGGTCGGTAACACATTGTGAGTTATTCAGCGAACAGAGGAGCTAATACAACCGAGAGGGAATTTTGACCTCAGGCCTCCTTCAGAGTCATGGTGCCTGCTCCTTTGTTCCCATGGTCATCTAGGCACGGCAAGCAAAAGGAGCTTGTGTTGGTGGTGGAGGCAAAGAGAGGGACCGTTACACCAGCGAGCACATCAGAGCACGCGAGAGCTCAGGGAACACAAACACCTTGGAAAGACGATTTCAGGAGATGAGATGTTTGCACAGGCCTGCACGGAGAGCGGCGGGGAAGCGCCAGGAGCTCGGAGCTGGTTTGGTGCACATCGAACAGAGCTCGTGTACTGGGAAGCTGCTCCAGAGGAGGAGCTGGCAGGTTTACAATGCGCTTTCTTGCGGCGTGCAATCCCTTGGGGAGATCTTAAAGATCTATCTGGGATAAACCTTCTTGTCCATCACGGTCTCCCGGGTGAACTGGTGACAGATCCCTGGGAGGGTAAGACTGGGACCTCATATTGGAAGTTGCCAGTTAGGCAGCAGCGTTGTCACTTGCCCCAAATTGCCTTAATTAACGTACATCGTGCTGCTGCTGAGATGTCCTGGGTTTTGCCTCCTGCTTTTTCATGCACGGAACAATCTAAACAGACCCTTCAGGCAAAACTAGACCCCAGACAATACTCCACAACACCACACGCTGCACCTCTGCCCTCTTTCTGCTGTCCCCAGCGAGCCCCACCGGCCGTTCTCTGCCCGGGTCACAGCGGTTGCGAGTCCCTGACCCCCAGGACTGAGAAGGTCCCCTGAGCTCCAGCCCAACTCTCGCCTCCCCATTTCAAACAGACTGGAAAATTCCTGCAGGGCTGTTGAAGGCAAGAGAGCAGAAACACCATGGACCTCGGCAGGAAGGTCTGCAGCATCCGTACAATGCAGCCCTCGCCTCCGAATCCAAGCGTCCCGGGATCATGGAAGTGTCTCCCACCCGGTGCCTTCTTCCAGTGTCACCCCCGGATTACACAGCCCCAAAGCCGCGGGGATCTCCCTCCCGCAGCCCTGCTCCGAGCCACCCTTGATTGCATCATATTTGTTTTTCCTTGAGACCAGGATTCCTCCCACCTTGCCCGGCCTCACTCGGAGAGGAGCCAGTGGGTGACCCACACCCAGGCACTCGGCTGGGTGGCAAAAGCCTTCTCCAGCTCACATCCAACGGGGACGGCATCCAGTGGGGACAGCGGTAGCGCTTTCTCAGACAATCCTTGGTTGGGTTTTGAGAGTTTTAACGTTCCCAGCATCTGCTCCTGCGCTATACGATCCCTGGGGCTGCGGGGATGGACGCGAGCACCCACCGTTTGCAGGCGCAGTGACCGGCAGAGTCACCAAGCAGGCTACTCACCCTGGCTTTGTCCTTGCATCCAGAGGAATTAAAGCCCTTGGAGATGAGGTCTCATTGTTCAAGATGCGCTTAAGGGAGGCAGCTGCTTTCTTTATATCTCAAGATTCACTAAAGTTCAGGAAGAGAGAGAGAGAGAGAGAGAGAGAGAAAGAGAGGGGACGGCGAAGGGGAGGGACTGAGAGAAGGGCCCAGAGGCCGTATAGAATGACAATGGAAGGAAATGCTTTATCAAACCTAGAAAGCCAACCCTGTCCTGGGAACAGAGAGGCAGAAAAAAAAAAACCAACAAAACCCAAACAAAAAAAAACACAACAACTTGCAGAAGAAAAGCGAGTTCAGCTGCCCTGGGTTCCTCCCTCGGCAGCTCCAGCCCCTCTCCCAAACACAATGTGAGCCGGTGAAAGCGTCAGGCTCAAACACTTCTTTTTTTTCATTAAACAGAGAGAAGTTTCAGTTCTTTAAAAAAAAAAAAAAAAAAAAAGAAATCCAACAACCAAACCCTGCCCGGGAATGGGAATGTGACGCTCTTCCCCCTCCCCCGGCTCCAGCCTTCCAAGTTTCTATGAGTCAAAGGTTTGCAATGTGTTACCGAAATGTTACCAAGCTGGAATGCGGCATCGAGAGGGGTGAGCTCATAAAACAGTGTTTGCTGGCCCCGAGAAAGTGTCACCAGCCGAGAACTCACTGCTGCTGCTGCTGCTTCACCTTCCTTTTCTTTTTCCCCCATCTCTGTCTTATCCAGAGAGGGTGAACTGGTTGTGCAATGCTGACACTACCAGGGTGGCATCAACCCAGCGCTCCCAGCCCGGGATGGGACCGGGAAATCCCGCTGAGAGTGAAGGAAGGAGTCAATCTGATAGAGCAGGTGGGAAGGAGAGGGCCAGAGACATCAAATTGGCCAGACGCCCTTGGGCACCGCTGGTGACAGAGCTCAGCTATGGAAGCATGGCTTCTCAGACACAGGTTTTGGGATGTGGGGGTTGGAAAAGCACCATTTCCTCATCGGACAGTCCTCAGCTTCATCCCCAGATAGGAACATCCATCCGAGACAACCTCTTACTGGGCTCAAAGTCTAGAGAGTTTTCCAGAAGCATCTGCTCTGGATTTGCACACCAGCTTCTCAATTTTTTTTCCTTAATAATTTAACAGCGTATCAAGGAGCACTTTTAAAAACGATATTAAGTGACCACCACAAGCAGGGTCTTTTCTTCTCCTTTCTCCTTTGATTATTACACGTTTTATCACTTCAAATCTTGTCAAATCCCATATTTTCCAGTGTCACTAGGCACACAGTGGAATAAGGAGTTAAGAGGCTGTTGGGATCTTAGCTACATCATTACCTGCCCTTCACTCCTCATTTCTTTGAGGAGGAACCGCTGGTGTTTGTGCAAAAGGCCAGTGGGGCCTCCAACGTGCTGGGGGACACACATGTAGCATCTTCCACTAGGTCTCATGGGGCCACAGCACAGTAGTTTTGCAACTCTGAGTTCTTCAGCACCTCACTCTCATGGTGGGAGCACAACCCAGGCCAAGAAGAGGTGATGGAGATGATGAGTGCAAGAAGGAAAGCCAGAGAGTGAGGGAGAAGCTGAAGGACTGTCCTTCAGTGCTTGCAAGCCTTGGTCTTTCCAGGAGGTGGCTCCTTCCACCTGGGATTCCCAGCCCCAAACCACTTCCAAGGCTTGTAGCCTTCACCTTTCTCAAGGACCTTGTCTTCAGGGTTCAGCTCCAAGAGGAAGACAGTAAAGCTCTTCCTGCCTCACCCATTGCCACCCCAAGTGTCCCTTTCAATAACAGCTGTTGACCAAACATAGGACACCTGGCTTCAGGTTTTGTCTCCAAGGGAAGGAAAACCTCCAGCAGCCAGAATAATCTTCCCAGGAGCCTTGCAAAGGGATGGGCTCCACCTCTTCCGCTGAAGTTGTCCTGCTTTGTGCAGAGAGCACACAAACTCCCCTGGGAGTGGAGCTTGGGCTCCCTGCCCCGCTTCTGGACCAGAGGATCCGAGTCAACCTGTCCTGGCCAAGCACAAGTTATCCACGAATGCCAACTGGAACAATGTCAGTGGAAAAGAGGGGCCATGGCGGTCCTTCTCCCGCCTCTAAAACCCAAGTGGTACCAGTCCTGCTCTAGCAGGTAGATGAGAATTCCTGAGACCAGAAACAGCTCCTCAGAAAAAGTCTAGAAAGAGGCTCCTCAGAAGCAAAAGTTTTGTTTGAAGGAGAAAATGGCTTATTTTTGTCCTCACAATTTCCAGCAAAATTCACATTTGTGGCAGCAGCAGAGCAGGTTCTGGCAGGGAGAAAGCCACAACTGGGGGCTCCTTTCTCCTCCAAGTACCAAGTGACAGCTTGGGTTGTCCCAGGCAGCCCTGTCCTGGAGAAGCTCCACTGCAAAAAGCTCTTCTCGGGATTTTTCTGGCTCTGTTCTCAGATAAAAGAACCTGATAAACTGAAAGCAGAAAAAAAAAGGAAAAACAAAGATCTGAGGGGAACGGAGATGGCTGTGGTAAAGATGTGCTTAGGAGAAAGTTTGGCAACCAGCCACACAGAATTGAGTGCCCCCAAACAGGGTCACTCCTGCTCGGGTCCAAGCCAAGTTCTCATAATGAGCTACAAACTTTTACCCAGTTGGATATTTACATCATTTGCATGTTAGGTGTAAGGACACAGAAGGAATTGCCAAGAGCGGAGCTGTTTAAAGGCCACGCTGAGATAAGAGACACTGCCTTGTTTAACAAAGAGACATTTCCATATCTAAGGAAGTGAGGCAATCCTGTCCAATTAAGAAGACTGACCAAAGTCTCCCAGGAGGAAGAAAGAGGGTGAAAGATTAAAACCTTTGTGTTTCAAAGGCAGAGGAGACCAGCCGGGAAAGCTCATGTTCTACCAACCAGAGAACCCAAAAAATGTTGTGTGGCAGCTTGAGCACTGAAAGCGGTGATGATGGTGGATCTAAGAAAGTTCCTGAAGGTGCTCACAATGGCAGGTGTGTCTGAAGGGTTTGGGATGGCCACCCAAAACAAGTTCTGTCTCTATCAGAATCACCTGAGGCCAAAGGCAAACTCTGAACATGACCCTGCAGGACAGACAGACAGATAGCTGGATAAGAGAGGATTTTATGACATTGGCACCCAGCAGTCAGAGGGAACATCTCCCACAGCTGCTGCTTGGAAGAACCCTTGTCTGAGGACATGGCTGCTTTGGCATGGAGCAGTTGGAGTCTTTTGGAAGGGTCAGTTCTGCCCTGAGAGAAGAACATGGTCATTCAAGGAGAGCAGGAGGAAACAGAGGCCATACAGAGCTTCTGGGGTAGACTAGTGTCTACGTGTGCGTGGATGGGGGCTGTGAGCACGTACAGACACTCCCCCACTGCAAATGTGGGTGGTGGGGTCATGCTGTGGAAGGAGTTGGACTTTGAGGTGGGAACGCAGAGACCCAGGGACGGAGCAGGCAGCACTCAGGGCTTTCAGAATCCATGCCGTGACCCATCTTCTGATGGAAAGCACATGCCTGACTCCTTTGAACTCCCGCAGTTGTGCAAACGCTGAGCCCCAGCGCTCTAATCTGCGCCGGCATTTTCCAAGAGCAGTTCTTCAAGGCTTTATCACGAAAAAAGCCAAACCTCTACACATTCCAGCGAGCTCCTGAAATCCCTCGCTATGTACCCTTCATGTCGTGCCACTGCTAGAGCTGCCTCGTGGGTGCACCCTGCTGAATTTCGAGATGCACATGGAGAGGAGGAATTTCAAAATTTCAGGAAGTTTCAGGGGAACTGTAGGTTAGCACAGAGGAATGTAACAACGTACGTGGAGAACATTCCCACCACATAGGGATGGTGTTCTGGGACACTCCCAGAAGATGCTGTGCATACGCACAGGCAGCCTGTGACCTCTCTGCAAACTCACAGATCGCTTTGGGACCGAGAATAGCTCTGCAGGGGCTACTTTGGCCTTGGTCTGTGCTATCCCGCTTTTCTGCAGCTGATGGTCCCAGTTAAGCCTGGGATGACTCCTCTCAGAGCATACCCAACACCAGCAGTTCCCTTCCTGATGCTTGCATGGCCCAGCACACCAGACCTGGTGGCTTAGCACGGACTAACCCACGCAGTTCTCCTTCAATGCAAAGTTTCCCCTTGTTGCCATTGCCCTGATGCTGGTAGAGGAACCCAGTAAAGAAGTCCCAATATCCCCATCAATGGGACAACTTGGGATTTGCTTCCAGCAGCCATGAACCTGCTCTGACATCACCGGAGATCCACCTCCCTGCCTGAAAGGTGAGTGGAGAAGGGGGCTGCCAGAACTGTCCTTAGACACTGAGCAGGCCACCAGCAGCTTAAAAGCTGGAGGAGAAGCCTTGTGGGTGCAGGCAGGGGACGTGGGAGGCAGGGGGAGGACAGCTGCCTGGAGCTGCATCTCTCCATAGAAGGCAGGAAACGAGCAGGTTTGTTTCTTCAGGAGGACAAGAGTTATGTCTGCAGAGCACACTGGCTAAAAATACTCCAAGCTGTTGAGGACCAGGGTGTATGGGAGAGGTCACTTGGGAGAGCACGTCCCAGGGTGCTGGGTGCCCTGTGTCTGGAGGGAAGGTGGCAATGTCACCTCTGTGGCTCTATGACCTCCTTACAGCCTCTGCAGAGGACACCCTGGGGCGATGTTCAGCGTACCCAAGGGGCAGGACTGGGGTGTCCAAGACCCACCAAACTGGATCCTCTCTCAGCCCAGCCCACGTACTTTGGCCCTTCTTTTAGGCTCTGCAGCGAGGGCAGAAGCCTGGCTCAGTCTGTTTGTTAATAATTAGTACACCAAGAAGTTTGAGCCCCAGCTGCGCCCTGCGGGGTCTTCACATCAACGTTGGGATTGTGCAGGGAACAGAGATATGAGCCCCCCCACCCCAGCAGGTCACCCCAGGGGCACCCGGTGCCCCTGCACAGCACAGAGCAGCACCCAGCACAGGGGACACCAATGAAGTGTCTCAGGAAGGGGGACAGCTGAACCCAGTCTCTGTCCACGTGACAAACAGGCGAGACATCCAACACCAAGAACACTTTGGACACCTGGCATGAAACGAGTAGAGGACACAGACCGAGAGGACCTCACACCTCTAAGCCCAGAGCAGATCTTCCCGCTGGGATGCGCATGTTGGCTGAGGACAACTCTAACAACCATATTCCTCATCAGGTATTTCTGTGATCAACTGTTGAGCCACCACAAGCCTCAATGAACAACAAGGGCCAGGTTAAACTCACCCATTCTCCTGGCTCCGAGCTTCTAAGGATGGAGACAGCGGCACAGCAGCATGCGCGATGCCCCTCCACATCACACCAGCACCTCCCTGGAGACCTCATCCAACAGCAGACCTGCTTGAATCCTTTCACATCTTCTCGAGTCTCAGCTAGAGAAAAGGCATTTCCAACCATTTTCCCCCTGTTGAAGAAGCTGGTCCCTTGCGGACAACTCCCCAGCAAGGGCGTGAGGAGGAACCACTCTGGCCTGGGTCCCAGTAAATCACAGTTCAGAGACAGCTGAACTCCATTTTGTGATTATTAACCCCAGCCCTGCTCCATTTGTTTGGCCTGTCTGAGGCTATATATAGCGATGGGAGCAGGCATGGCCAGAGGAGAATTGTGTGCAGCTGTTGAGCACAGCCCCCAACCTTCCCCAAAAAATAATAAAATAAAACTTTTTTAAAAATCCAGCAAAGCAGGAAGACTATGGCTGGGAAATGAGAAGCAGCTGTGAAGAGGAGGGATGAGATGTCATACAGGGAGGCCTCACTTCAAAACTTGCAGGAAATGTATGAGAAATTTCACAGCCCCTTTTCTCATCCATCATCCCACCCATGTCCCGTGGTGGCCCCTGGCTGCGGTGGCAGAGGTAGGAGCACCTCCAGGGCGGACTCAGCAGGAAGACCTAGAAAAATGGCTGTTTGCTCTTGTGTGGCCATCACCTATCTCTTGCTGGGCCTTCATGACAGGTCCTAATCAGTATGGATCACTATGGGTAGGTGCTGAATCAAGGGAGCTCCAATATTGGGTCTGTGTGGACCTGGTAATGAAAAGCTTAGAATGGTTGAAAAACTTGGAACATACACACACCTAATATGTAACCTAGGTGCCAACAGACTGAAGGAGAAGACCGGGATGAAAAAGTGAAGAAACATGGAGGTTCCTTGCTGAGACCACTGTCCTCTTCCCGCGCTCTCCTGGACCAGTAGCCTCTTGGCATGGATCAACAGGAGGTGCTGCTGTTCCTCATCATGATCCATTCTGGGGACACCAAAGAGGTTTCTCCAGGCAAGCTGATGCTGCACTAGCAGCCTGCACACAAGAGCTTCCCATCAGCCTGAAAAACACCTCATGATGAAAAAGTAAAGCTTCTAATGGCATCCAGGTCTCTGATCATGTAGTGTCAGGCACAGGGAAGATGCTTCTCAGCGTGCACATGCAGCAGAAACGTGCTGGAGCTGTAGACACATTTAGTCTGGATGGACCCTGCTCTGAAATCAGTGCGGCATTTTCACAGGGGTATAACCCGGTTCTTGCTGGCCACATGTTTCCTTAGGCATTTGTACCACTTGATATCAACTTATTTAAACTGATTGGTTTCCCCTCTAGACTCTCCCTGGGCAGATATTTCCACAGATAAGTGTATCTCACTGCAAAACAGCTTTTATCTGAGTGGGTCACGTTTCCCTGGGCATATCCTTGCCTCTTTCCATCAACAATCCCTGTCTCCCATGACAACTGATTGCAATCATGGAGCCCCACAGGCTTGAGCTTGAAGCCCCTCAGCTGGGGGCACAACGAGGTGGCCATCCCTCCTAGATGGACTTGTTCCACATTCCTGGAGGAGCTCAGAGGTGGAAAGAGAATTGTGGAGGAGGAAAGACCTTCCTTTTCTGAGGGAGGATGACTTGGTACCAGCTAGGGTGGTACTGGCATGGAGGAGACTCATCGCTGCCCACTGATCTCTTGGTTCTTCGTTGGTTTTTCTCCTTGGCTATAACGGCAGCTCTGGCAACAGCCGCTTGCACCTGAACCGCTGCTTGGGCAGATGGTGCATCAGTTTAACGTTTGGTCTGGAGACAAAGCTCAGGGAGGGGAACGCTCAACTCGTCCCCGGTTTTGCATGCGGATGTCAGTGTATCAGCTGGCCAGGTAACCCCAGGCGCACGTTTACCTGGAAAGCATTTCTTTCACTTCACTGCAGGTAGTGTCTGGGGTAGGTTCCTGGTGTCACCCAAGAGCCTGTGAACTTGCTCTTCCACCCTTGCTCATAGCTTCCTGTTTGCCGGGAGAGTTCGGGGTGAGAACAGCCCGACTCCGTTTTGTTTTCGTGCAGCGCAGCCTTCTCTCGAGCGAGGGGGAGGAAGGCTGGCTTCATTCAAGCTGTGGTTTCAGCAGCTGCTGGCACCAGGCACCCCGCAGTCAGGTGTGCTGCTCTCGAGCGACCGCACAGGGCTGATACGGTGAGAAGAAGAAGAGGGGCAAGCAGAGATCAAGGTGTTCATCTGCAGAGGAAGGAGCTTCCAACCGAAGTGCTGCCTGCGTGGTAGGCTTGTGGCTAGCAAGCTCACCCCTCCCTGTCGAGGCTCGGAGAGCTTCAAACTCGACCTGATGCTCTTGTTCTGCACCTGCTGCCGCTGAACTGCTCACCCGGTGGAGAGGTCTTTTGTTCTTCTTTTCAGTGAAACCCAGGCAAAGGGCTGGGATGAAGACAGGAGACCAATATATCTTTTTAGGACTTGCCTCAGGCTTTACCACCTTTTTCACTCTTCCAGGCTGATAGGAACTGCCAGTGTCCCTCCCATAGGCCCCAGGGAAAGGGTGCTGCAGTCCAGGTAGAGCTCACAGAGGCTGTGCCTCCTGCCCACATCTCTAGCCAGGACCCCATTGTGTCAATCCCATCATAAATGACTAATTCCTCTGGTGAAACTGGGAGAATAGGGACTCCTCTGAGCACCTTCATCGGCCACAGAGGAAGCTTCATGCCTGTGGCTCAGCTCTTCTGAACATGCTCTTCTGAAACCTCAAGTCCTGTACCAAGTACTCTCTGCTCAGAGGCCATTAAAAATTATCTCCCTGTTCTGCTTGGGCATTTTTCCAGCTTCCTCTGAATCTTGAGAGATGCCCCATGGACACAGGCATCTACTGGGACACAAAAAATACAGGACAAAACCTGTGTGGTGACAGGAGTGTTGACACAGCAGGAGCAAGAGGGCAGAGAAAGAGAAGGCTCTTGGGAGAGGTCTCCATGGGGTCCTAGTGGACCCAGCGCTCCCAGAGAGACCTTGATTTTGATCATTCACGGAAGGAAATCTGACTGGTAATAGCTCATATTTTGCCTACCAACCACCACTTCTTCAGGGCTCATTTTCTGCCAGCTGCTCTTCATCCATCCCAGCCTGGCCCTTGGAGAGCCGGAACGGTGGCACAAACCTTGAGAAACCACCTCTCCAGATGCATTTGAAACACAGAACTTATTTTCTAGCCCCAAAACTGTCTTGCCACTTCCATCTCGAATCTGTGTGCAGGCAGGAGAGGGAGAATGGGCAGAGGGGGGAGATTGACCGTGCAAATCCCTAGTCAGGAGAAGAAGTTTGATTTACTGGGGCCAGAGGTACTACAGAGCTTGGACAGGAATTTGCACTAAACCTTTGACACACAAGACATTTCCCTTTCTGGCCAAGACAAACAAAGGAAGGAAGTGTCTGGGACTTTTAAAGCGACCTAGTGGAGACAGGTAAGGGCAGATAAGGGCTGAAGGAAGAGTGGGTTGGGTAAGGGAAGTATCTAGTTTTAAAGATTTGTTTCAGGCCTTAATATTCTGCAGATCAGACTTGGGGGAGGCAAAGCTGCCTGGGGAGGAACCGCTTGCAATGGGAGAAACATCCCTGAAGTGCTGAGTACGGGGTTTCCATTCGCCCTCCACTTTTTTTCCACATACTTTGCAAAGTTCTCGGTGTCCAACACTTACCCTGTGACTAAGGCTTGCAGGATGTCGGTGGTCAGCTCTATCAAGTCTCCTGCCAAATGGTGCTGGGCTCAGGTGCCTGGGTGATGTCTCCTGTACCCTGCCTGTAGGATCCTGAGATTTCTCAGCTTTATGGGTGGTGTAAAAGAGTATCTGGCCCTTCCCAGCACCTGTTCAGATCCTCTAATAAAAAGAAGCTGTTCCTGCCCTGCAAGAGGGAGAAAAACATTATAGAGAGTCATAGCATCATGGAATTGTTTTGGTTGGGAGAGACCTTGAAGTTCTTCAAGTCTACCCATTCCCCAGCACTGCCAGGGCACCACTAACCCATGTCCCTCAGCACCACATCTCCACGGCTTGGAAACCCCTCCAGGGATGCGGACTGTCCCTGCTGACAGGCTTAAAATGCCAGGGTTAACCTTGCCCACGTAGGGTTAATTTTCCTCTCAGGGTCTCAGTTTCTCCTTAGAGTTACCTGGGTGGTGACTCCACAGGTCCCCTGCATGAATCCCTCCATTAACACTTCACTCTTTGACCTCAGCTCTTTCCATTCTCCACAAAATCTCTCTGGTTTCTCCTAAACCCCCTTTTTCACTCAGAATGCAGCAATATTGAGTCGCAGTGTGGGGACCCTGCTGGTGTCTCTCTGTGAGACACCCTATGGATGGAGGACAAGATCCACGGGCCAGCGGGAGCAGGAGGGTCCTCAGCGCCATGCCCACAGCACCCCAATGCTGTCACAGATCCTGCTCCTTGGTCTTATCCTGCTGACATATTTTGTGTGCTGTGAGTCATTGCTAAAATGCCCCTCCAGGGACTGGTCTCCTTGGCCATTGGTGCCAGGGTTGGGACAGGCACTCTGCTGAGGTCCCTCCACACATCCAGACCGAGAGCGTGAAAACAAAGCTGCTGCTTTCTGGGTTATTTATAAAGCAAGCTGGACAAATAAACTTTTCCTACACAGAACGGTCAAGGTTATGAATCTATAGTTCTCCTTTCCTACAGGGACTTTGTTTGTGACTCATTCCCGGCAGCCGCTCGGGGGGCTTCCAGTCCTTGAGCTGGAAGCGATGAGCCTTTCAAAGCAAGGAAGGGCTTAGCAGAGGCAGCCGAAGGCGCCCTGCAGGGACTGAGCCCTTTTACACCCTTGTTTTTACTATTAAGTGGAGACCTGCACAGACAACCCATCTGTAACACAAACAAATTATCTTTAAACCCCAGAAAATTGGCTGGAGCACCATCTTGAGGCAGTTTCTGGAAGCTGTGGGCAGACCATCTCCTGTAACACCTCTTGCTGGGCTGGGGGGATGAAGACGAGGGTGTCCCTCTGCAAGCAGTGCCTGGGGGACACGTACATGTCATCAGGGAGCAGCTCCCTGGATGCAGCCAGGCCCAGGAGCTCCCATCCCACCAGGATGCAGCATGACCTTGTGATTCAAGGTCTTTGAATAGCAGGTCATCATTCTCTTCTTCCCTTTGTCTACCGGGTACCCTTGGACAAAGCCTCTGTCACTGGATTTTCTGCCGTGTCATCAGCTCATCTGGCAGGTGGCCCAAGACGAGGGTTTCTTCCCAGTCGGTCTCTCCTGTGTCCCTAGAAACCTGGAGGGAGTCCCTCGAATCGCACTTTTTTTCCCTCTGCTGACTCTAACCCATGTGTTTACGTCATCTGTGACCGTGGTGGCACTTTTTGCCGATGTTTCTCTGCCTTTCACTCCTGTGTGTCAGCGGGGTGTGGCTGGGTCTACCTGAGATGAGGAGACCCTTCCCCACCGCTTTTCCAGAAACACTTGGTCTCTGCGCTTGACCTATTACCCGTTTTTCTACACTTTTAGAAAGAAGAACCAGCCTGCCTAAGAGTCCACCAATATCTTCCGCTGGTTTTGACCACAGCTTTGTTATCCCGCTGTGTCCGTTCGATAGCACTGGGACAGAGCAGAGCCCTGCTTCTGTTTCCTCTCTGGAAGTGGAGACTTTAATATTTTTTAATTCTGCTGGTGCTGAAAAGAGCTGTGATTTCTAAGAAGTGATCTGGTGCGTGCCCTGACACGCTTCACAACTCAACACCAAGCGAGCTGGGCCCTGCAGCGTTCGGTGAAGAGGCTGAAACTGGGGATTTTGCCCCAAGGATTTCCTTTCTGTAATCTGACCACTCAGGTCGTTCACCAAGACAACTTGATTTTCCAACGCGCACCAGCCCGTGCTCAGCTTCCCCCACGGCTGATCAAGGTTTCCTGCACGATGACTCGACGCTGTTGCCAGTTCTGGAGGAATTCTTACCAAACACCGCACAGGAGCAGAAAACCTTCAGCCTCACCGCTTGTCCCGAGCTCCGAGGCCACTCTGGGGCCGCTCGCCCTCGGCAGCAGCGGGTTAACAGCTCAGGGCGCGCGTTTAAGGGCGATGCATCTTGAAGTGTTGTTTTCCTCTCTATGTCCTGCCTTCACAATATTGAACGCTTCCTTCCCCTTTGGCCCTGGAGGCTGCTCTGCAAGCTGGAAGCCCAGCGTCTGTTCGAGCAGGGCCTCTCTATCACCAGAATCTGCTTATCTGCAGCTCAAAGGAAATTCTGCTTGGCTGATGTGTTCCAGCTCCGGATGAAACGCCTCCTGCCTGCACACGCGGAGGGTTTCATAAGCCGAGATGCTGCTTCTCAGGAACGCCGTCTGTGAAAATAATCAGGGGTTCTCGTTTCACGCCGTCAGCAGTTGCGGGGCCAAAGTCACGGCTGGGATCATCCGAGCACCACGGGACTCTTCAAAGCTTTGAGGGTGAGAGATTTCAGGACGTCGGCGCTTTGGAGAGGGTTGAAGGGCTCCATAAATACTTACATGAGGAGCAGCCTCTCAAAAGTGAAACATCAAATAAAATCCCATCACATGAAATGCAATTTCAAGGGCTGAATTAAGCCACTAGAAGGTCTGGGCAGATTTAAGAGCTCACTCCTGTTGAAAAGAGGGAGGGTTTTTTATTTTCAAGTGTCTTTGCATCACCTGATGGCATGAGCCAGGGCACGGAGCGTGCTCTTGGTGCTGTGCTAAAAATAAACCCCCTGGGAAGGCTCTGAGCCTTCTCGGTGCTTCAGGTGCTTTGAACTGAAAAAGGCAAAAAAACTACAAGAAGAGCGAGTCTTTGTGGGCCACCTGGGTGCCACGGAGAAGCCCTGGAGAAGGCTTTGGCCAAGCAGTAGAGAGCAGATAGAAAGCCAGGTTTGTAGCAAGTTGTGTCCCTAAACACAGGCTACAAAGACGCTGTAAATAATGCATGTACCCCGCGTTTCTTCACATCTAATTCAACATATATTTGAAGCCACTAAACCAGCTGGTGGGACGGTACTGGCAGATAGAGCACTGTGACTTTGCCGCTCACCAGTGACAGTTACTGGCCAAGACACATCCTGGATAAACATCATAGAATCGTTTTGGTTGGAAGAGACCTTTAAGCTCCTTGAGTCCAGCTGTTACCCCAGGCCACCACTCAACCATATCCCTCAGCACCACATCTCCACAGCTTGATGGTGACTCAAGCAAAGCTTCCAGGAGATGCTGCTGTGAGCAGCTGAAAGCACATGGGAAGCCCCACGATCCTGGTGAGATATCTGGGTGAGAAAGGGCCACCTTCAGCTCTGCATGGTAGAGAAGGGAGCAGGGAGCTGTCGTCTCACTGGGTAGAAATTATAGTTTCGACAAAACAATTCCACCTCTGCCACTTTGTGTCCTGAAAGCTGACAGAGGAAGAGTGGGAATGAGCGACTGATAGAGTTTGTTTTCTTTCTCTAGAAGACGCTGTATATTTTTATTCTCCCCCTTTGTTTTTTTGGTGTTTAGATGAAAGCAAAGACAAAAAAGACTTCGCTGACTTGGTTCCAAGTGAAAGCCCAAGAAAACAAGCTTCAACCTTCAAGGCGGAGAGATTCAGCGGGTCGTCAAACCCCGTGCGACCCGCACAGGAAATCACACCCTGTAACCTCTTGTTCGTGACTTTGGCCAAGGGTAAAATCCTTCTCAGGGAGGGGGCACTGACATTTCAGAGAGGGAAATACAGAGTTTGAGGGAATAGGGGCTTTTCAGGAACAGGCAACGTGGTGGAGATGTGTTTGCAGAAATCTCCAGGTTCTGAGGAATCCAGGCTCAGTTTGAGCCATTTCTTCATGAATTAACACTTTTTAAAGGATCTTTCTGTCGATATCCTACAGTTTTGTCATCTGTAGTTAAAGCTGTTGAAAGCTGCTTGTTTCAAGGTGTATTTAAGTTTTCTGCTTGCAAAAGAAAAAAAAAAAAGGTATTTTTTGCTTTATGGCAATTAAAATTACATTATTTTCCAAAAATACCTATAGGAGCCTCCATCCAAAGAGGCGAGAAAGAAAAACCCTCCTGCCCAGTCCAACACCAGCTAGATCATTCCCAACCTATTTCTTTAACCTGCCTTAAAAACTTGCTTTGCTTCTCTCCTTCCACTTTTCAAGGAAGCCACTGAGAATTCTCCTCTGCACAGGGCTTGTTGCTCCGTCTTGGATCCACTCTGGAGTGATTTTCTCTGAACTGTTTCTTCAGCTTGCTCATGTACCATGTGGAGCAGTGTCAAAAGCCATAAAACTGTATTTACGGCCTCTTCTCGAAGCACAGCGCTCACGACATCGCTGCAGAAGTAAATTATCTTCTCTTGGGATGGGCGGACCTTGCCAAATTAGTATTGCCTGTTCCTCATTTTCCTTGGTGTTCTTCTTTAGGTGCTGACAAACAACGCACTTAACTGCTTGTCCCACTGTTTTCCCAGATCCCAACACCACATAATTCTATCTGGATCTTCCACCTCCTTTTTAAGAGGAACTTTTCGGCTTTTTTCTTGACCATTTTCCATCCTCCTCGGCTTTGTGGAGGCTCCTTTCTCAGCTTTCTCCCACCTGTTGAGTGAATTTAATCTTGCCCAGACGGCCTGAAGAACGGATGTGCATTTCTAGCTTGTTTTTTCCTTACTATATTGAGATTTCTTCCCTCTTTTCCAGTCAGTTTCGAGGCTTATCTGATCAATCACCACTTGAGGTTAGACTGACCTAGTTAGACCTTCTTGGCATTACCCACCATTAGCTTCTTCTCTTGAGACAGACCTAGATCTGTGCTTCCCTTGGTCTCCCCTATCCATTTCTCCTTTACTTACCAGGCAAATTATCTCCTACCCAAGGAAGGATCCACGGAATTGTAGAATCTACAATTGTAGGATTGGAAAATTGTGCAGGAAACAGATTCATCCTTCAATATCTATATGATGCTAATTAGCACATTGTTTCAATCATCCACGGGCCATTATTCTTTCTTTCTACACATCATGGTGTGTTGTCATCACTTCAGCTTCTCATCTTTTCCCACTGCTCTCCGAGAGTTTGGCCCAGAACTATTGCCGCATAAAACTGCTGCAATCTTATCAAAAATCTCAACACCTCCATTTCTCATTGTTTTCATGCCACCATAGTAGAACCACGCGCCTTTGGACCATGCTGGAATCAGAGGATCTGATTTTCTCTGGTGCTCTGGCTTTCATTAGTTAACGACCCTGCAAATCCCAGGGATGTTTCTGTACCCTTTCCTGTGGTCTGGAACTGAGGTTCAGCCCCAGCCCTTTTGCCAGAATTAGGACCATTTGCTGCCTCCATCAGCCACGAATGGTCTCAGAAGAAAAGTTGCCAGCCCTAGTCATCTCAGATGCAAGTCGCTGGGCAGCTCTGCTGTCCCTCTCCCTCTGCTGACCTGCAGTACCCTCTGAATCCAGCAAACAAGGAGAGAGCTGCTTGTAGACGGAAGAGAGATCCCAAATCCAGCGAGAGAAATACAGAATTAGACAAATATTTGGTTTGGAATCAAGACGGCTAGAACATTGTGTGCCCTGCCCCAGGCGGTCATTGCTGTGGGAAGAGTTCGGACCAGATAGGAGCTGAGATTTCTGCAGTGCCTTGGCTTCTGAGCAGCGTAGGATTTGGTCTTATTTCTGAGCTATTGCAGCCAACTGTATTCCCCGTGTGTCCTTCTCGCATCTCCTCACCAATTCTTTCCAAAGAACAAACCAGGCACCATCTCCATGCCCTGTTTCCCTCCCAGCTGAACCATTCTCACCCCCTTTGACTGGGTCCTGGTCATTCCCACCACTGGGAAGCCTCTACTCCACAAAGCTCACACCCTCACTGATGTTGAGCCACCTGAATGAAGCAACAGGCACCACATGAGGGGTGCACGAGTAAGAGCCTGAGCTTGCAACGTGGCTCCACACTACCCAGTCTTGGGAGATGGCTTGAAGGACAACGAGCTGGGTCAAAATGGAGAGCTGTCAACGTCTCTCTGGATCCCAACTCTTCTGCTTGCTCACAGTGGGGTTTCTGCTGCTCTCCCCGACCAAGCTGCCTGCCCTAGATCAGGCCCTGGTGCTCTGGAGTTTCCCAGACCCGCCGAGTAGCAAGCGCTCTGGGCTTATCACCGCATCAGAGCAGTTGGAAGACAGTTGAGTGTCTCTCTAAGTGCTGATAGCAGGGAAGGCTTTGCTCTTGGAGATAAGAAGCCCTCCCTGAGGAGCCAGGGGAGTTCGTTGGTATCAGAGAGTCTTCCAGCACTTGGCAGATGTACCCTTTGAACGTGCGAGATGGTGAGAGGGTCACGTAGGCAGCAGACACTGAGGGCTGTGTTTTGAGGTCCGTTAACCGAACCCCTTCGCTATCGTCTGTTTTCTGTTCCCTAGAATTATTTTTCTCTTGTCGATGGAGCCTTTGCGGCGGCCTCATGGGCTTCCCAAGCTGTAAACACACAGTGGAATCCTTGTCTTTGTGGAGATACATTAATTCAGGAGAGATAAGCACTTCAGGAAGGTATTTTAGGCTAAGATTTCAAAATACTTAACAGCTCCTTTTTTCTGCTCTTTGCACGCTTGCAAAGCTGCCCACATCTCGCTGCAGGTTAGAGAAGAGACAGTTTCATAAGCATCCCCTGCCTCGTCTCAGGGGAACTCGGGGCATCTGGAGTGAAGTTATTCACTGCCATCTCCAGCCAGAGCTCCCTCCATCAGCCCATGGCAGCAAATCCAGCCTCTGGTGGTTCCATGTCACCTGACGCTCACCTGTCGGTAAAGGAGAGCATCTGCACCACCTTTATCTGGACTCCAGTGGATCCGATGTCCAGTATCAGGTAATCTGGGTAAGAATCAGGCTGTGCGCAGAGTGGCTTTGCTCTGCATTCAAAGCTTTTGAGAAGAAGGAGGTTCAAGATTCCAGAGAGGCAGAGGCTGTTTTACACAACGTTGCTCTCACAGTGTAATATTATAAGGGAATAAAATTTCCTTTTTCATTTTAAACTTGCTGCCCAGCCCTTTTTGAGGACAACTGCGAGGATGAACGCCCTCTCCAGGCAGCTCACTGAAGTCCTGCTCCATTTTCCCCTCCCAGTTTACACCCAAGGAAAACCACCACATTTCCTAATAGAGGTCTTTTCACCCAAATAAGGGGGTGGGGAGGGAAATGGGGATATTGTTAAAAAAAGAATCCCAAAACACTGCAAAAGCAAAGGTGCTTCTTCCCAGGGTCGAGAGCCTGGCACCGCAGACAGCCCCACCTCGGGTCCAGCAGCTCATCCGTGAGGATCCTCTGCCATCTGCTGGTGCAAACCACCGAAGGGAGCCTGGGGGTAGAAGATTTGCCTTGTAACAGGAAAAAAACCCAGGCATCGCTGAGGTGTAAAAGCCCTTGTCTAGGAGAAATGTTCCCTATTTTGGTCTAGTAAGAGGAACTGGAACCCTCTGCAGATCCTCCAGCTTCTGAGCTGGTGGAGACTTTTGTCAGCAGAGGGACCAATAAGCCGTGAATGAATCAAACGCCTCTGTGCAAAGTATCGGTTCACTAGAAAAACTCTGGCTCCTGCCACCTTCTTTTCCCCAAGGAGGGTCTACATCCGCATGCTGAACTGTGGATAGCAAAGCCTGGAGTAGCAGAATCAGAGAATCATTTTGGTTGGAAGAGAGTTTCTTTGAGACCACCTGTTCCCCAGCACTGCCAGGGCACCACGAACCCCTGGCNGGGCAACTTGAGGCCGGTTCCTCCTGTCCTGTCACTCGGGGACAAGAGATCTCACCCCTCACCTCACCACAAGCTCCTGTCAGGGAGTTGTGCAAAGCCAGAAGGTCTCCCCTGAGCCTCCTTTTCTCCAGAACCCCCCAGGTCCCTCAGCTGCTCCTCACCACACTCCTGCTCTAGACCCTTCCCCAGCTTCGTTGCCCTTCTCTGGCCACGCTCCAGCCCCTCAAGGTCCTTCTGGGAGTGAGGGGCCCAAACCTGACCCCAGGATTTGAGGTGCAGCCTCCCCAGTGCTGAGGACCCATTGATCCAGCCTGGCCAGATCCTTCTGTGGGGAGTCTCAATGCAATCTGAAAAGGTGTAATAGAAACAGGAACCACCTTTTGGATACCTGTCGTCTTATAGAAGTCTCACCTGTACTTCAATGCCAAGATGGAAGTTTGATGAATTAACAAGAGACAGATTTTAAACACTCAGCCAGGACTCTAACCGTGTCAGGGAAATCCTGCGGCCGCACCTCAAAGTATTTTTAGTTCTGGCCTTTGTTACTTGGCTGAATCTCCTTGCAATGTCCTAAGCCTGCAAGCACCATTTCACCACCAGGCTCTGCCTTTCCTGCTGCATGTTGCAGACCAGGCTGGGGGTTCAGAGCTTGTGCTCAAGAAGAATCAGGCCAAGAGTCTGGATTGTCGTTCTTCCTCTTCCTGCTTGATAAGGGACACGGAGCCTGGTGGCCCATCTGCATTTCCCATCCAGTTCCTTTGCTCTTATGAAGATTATTTATTCCTACAGGCCATGGCACATCTCTGCTCAGAGATTATCACAACTAGAGCCGCTGGCGCAGAGGAAGATAAGATGCAAGGCTCTGACAGAGTCCTCCTCAAGCCCTCTCCGTTCCCAGGCAGGCAGCAGAGAAACTTTACGACAGACGCGTGTTTTTCCAAACCCTCTGGACCAATAAACCAGGATTTCCTCTCAATCAGCTTGGAGACTTCGATCAGCGTCGTTTGATGGAGCTGTTTTGGAGCCAGGGCCTGTTTTCAAGCTATCTCCAACGCGAAGTTCTTTTTCTTCTCCACGTTTCAGTGCGGCGCTTGTGCTTTTCCTTCCCCCCCGTTTATCTCTCGCAACACCAAGCCTCGCCTGCGCTTCCTGTTTGGCCGCGCGCTGCGTAGTTTTCTCCTTCGCTGTTATTTTTGACTCCCATCCAGGCTTTGTGCGATATTAATAGCCGTGTCACAGAACCATAATCTTCCTCCAACCGGTCCTAATATTAGCGGGAGAAAGAGCCAAGAGCCGCTGCCGAGGGACTCGGGCTCTGGATTTCTCCTCTGTTCTGCCAGCGCTGCCCCCAGCCCAGCTCAGCCCTGGTCCTGGGGAGTCAGAACATCCCTCGCACATCCTGGTCACGGAGAAGCAGCTGGTGCAAAGCAAAGTGCACAGAAAGATGCTGATGTGAGGATTTGAGTCTAATTAATGCCTTGGTCTAATCAAGATACAGCAATCACTTTCCGTTCATCCAGCCGCAGCAGCGCTAACGACTCGTACCCAAATTACTCCATTTGTTAAAGGTTGTCAGTAATAGAGAAAAAACCACACCACCAATACAGAGTAGACAAAAGCATCTCCCCCATTCCTCTAATTAATTCTCCCTCTTCCCTCTGCATCACTGCAGTGACTCAGCAGCATCCTAAGGGGAGAAAAATAAATAAATGGGTTTTTTCTTCTTCTTTGCTGGGAGGAATATGATGATGAGGTTGACGGCTTCTTCCTCCTCGGTTTCGGGTTTACTCAGGGCTATGGTTTTTATGTGCTTTCTATTACTCTCTACACTCAAATCTTTCTTCACAGAGCTGCAGTTCCGCATCACACCCCAATCCATCACACAGCCTCTGTTCTACCTCTCCTTTTCCTGCTGCCTCCACAACCAGTTCCCTCCCCGGAGCAGGATCCGGTCGCTATCCCGGGGCCAACCCTCGCTCAGCGGCCGCGCAGACCCCGCAGCGGCACTACCTGCTCCCGGAGGAAGGAAGCACCTCGGGCTGGTCGCCGGCACAGCCACGGCGCCTCACCTACACAAACCCACGCACATCCAACCGCTAAAAACCACGGAGGTAACAGCCACCTTGTTGCCCGGCAGTTGCTGTTGGAAGTGAACAAACTACAGCAAAGTTTGGGGCAGGTCAGGGCAGATTTGGACAAAAGCAGCCAGGCAAGCACCAGTATGAAGGTCTTTGAGTCCTTTGGCCTTTTAACAGTAACGGCAATGCCAAGTTCACTCCCCGCCACCCAGTATCTCTCCCTTGTCACCTCAGCCCTGGTTCTTCCTAAAAAGCTGTCATGCCAGTGTCCTTTGCAGTGGGGAGAAGGTCTCTGACCCCTGCGTTTCCCCCTGTGTTTATCCAGCTCCGTTTTTGTAGTAGCCTCAGGACAGGGAGACCAGGATCCTTCCTTTCCTGGAGTAAGCTTTTCTCTTTCAGTTTTGTTTAATCAGAGACTGCCCCGAAGGAAGGACTTCTGCTAAGGATCAGTCAATACAGCCCCTGGATCTGCTGTGGTGTGGAGGAGGTGCAGCCCAGGCCATCACTCCACGATGGTGACGCTACACCCACAGCAACATCTGCTCATGTAGCAGCTCCTGGGTTGACACAGCTCAGCACAATGTCCTTGTTCAGCCCCACATCATGGTTAAGGCTGGAAGGGACCTCTGGAGGTCACCTTGTCCAGGCCCCCTAGCGCAGGTTGCCCCATGACCATCATTCAGATGGCTTTTGAGTATCCCAAGGATCGAGGCTCCACAACCTCTCTGGGCAACCCATCCCAGGGCTCTGTCACCCTCCATTAAAAGGGAAGTTTCCCCGATGTCCAGGTGGAACTGGAATCACCCACCCACCCCTGGGCCCCAGCCCAGAAGGGGAGCAGCAGCCCCCACACTCCTGTGGTGGGTCAGAGTTAGGGTGTAAGTGTGGCAGGAGAAGACTTCACCCTCCAGACCCCACAACCAAGGGGAAGAGAGACAACCCAGGCCACCATGTTCAGCCCAGGCTATTTCACCTCCTGGTGGTGGGACCAAAGCCATTGCTTTCCTCCCTCCTGAGCGCACGGGCTGCAGTCTGGTGTGTGATCCTGCACCCCAGCAGCAAAGCCCACCAGGTTTGTTAGTCCTGGGGGCAGGAGCTCCTCGGAGCACAGCACCTCAGCATCACGGCCTCCTGTAACACCACACAGGCCTTGCTTGAAACTCCAGAGCACAAGTGAAAAGCATGAACCAGAGCACAGAACCAGAACAGCAGCGTTTACTCCACTGCACAGGGCAGGACGGTTTTCCAGATCTCAATAAAAACAGTCATTTGAACTTCTGTACGTGTCCCACAAGTCTCTTCACGCTCTCCAAAGCAAGGCTGCTCTTAAACAACCCTCGTTGCCCTCCCCAGCATGAGCAGCGCTGATGATTCACTGGGACCACGCAGGAATCCTTTGGGTTCACATCTAGAGACAAAAGCCCCTCCTTGTAAACCAGCACCAGGAAACGTTTCTCTAGAACGTCCCAGTTGGGTAATTGAACAGAGCAGCTTTTGTCCATCAGAGAAATCCAACAGTGCCATCCTCAGGGCTAGGAGCGGTACAGCCACAGCCAGTTTGGAGAAACACACTCGGCTGCTACTGGAAAGACCCAGCTGGGACAGATTCTGATGACCAGGGTCACTGCTGCGTGAAGAACAGCCTACAGAGATTTAAAACCAAACAACAACCTACGGAGATTTTAAACCAAACAAACTTAGGGTCCACTAGGTCCACTTCACGTGGGTAGAAGGCTGGATGCTACTCGGTGTCAGTGAGTTCCTCTAGCATTTTTTTTTTAATTATTATTAATACTTTGAATAAATCCTGCTAGTTACTTTCTTCACCAATACTAAACTCGGCACAGCATTAGATAATAAAAAATACATTGCACAATAAAATCCCATTAAAAGTCTCAGTGAAGCTGAAAAGATAAAAAGGATTAAAAAAAAAAGAGTAAATCTTATTCCACAAGCTGCCGAGGACTTGCATTTATGGTACTCATGCGTATGGGTGTGCAAACGCTAGAACGACGCCAAGGCCCAGGTCCACTTCACTTCAGCAGAGGAGAGGCAAAGAAGTTGCCCTGATGCCCAAGCTGGGTTGTTGACTTGCCTTTGCTCCCAAATCTAGTTCAAGAAAAGCAGGAAAACATCAGTTTGGGATTGGGGATCCAGAGGTGGAACCCCCTTCCTTCCCCAGCAGTCACTCCCCCACCTCCCAAGCAACGTGTTCCTCTCTCTCCATAAGATGAGGCTCCCTCCCCGTTGTGCAGCTTGCGCTGGTACTACAGCGCTAATTAAGGGAGTAATAAATCCAGGCTGCTCCCAGAACTGGGTCCAAAAGTCTATTTTTAGTTCTCCTTGAACACCCAGAACCGCAGCCATCCCAACATCTCCGTGCTCATGCCCAGGGGCACTTACTTGGGGGTGGTTCTGCTGAAGGTGGAGCGGACCCTCTGGGACAGGGAGCTGGACGACGGCGTCTTGGAGAGCTGCTGCTCTGGGGTGGTGAGGGGTCCGAGCATGCTCACTGTCAAAAAGAGAAGCAGGGAAGTGAGCAACGTGAGGACAGCTGAAGTTTTCATTCCATGCAAGAACATTAGACATTCCCTAGCATCTGTCAAAATCACTAGACAAATCTGGCGTTTCCTGGCACGCTTTCCTTCCCTCTCCCTCCATAAAGCGGGCGGGAACGGCCAATCCAACAGGCTCGCAAGCAGCTTTGATGGAGGGTCGTTATCTTTAATCCTCCACAGCCAATAGAGCAGCACCCGGGGCTTACCTTTGACATCAGGGGTCTGTGGAGTGGAGAAGGCATTGGTGTTCTCAATCATGTGTGCTGGGTCGATGTTTTCCTGCTCCACCATCATCAGCTGGCTCCAGTAGTCCACAGGCAGCTGCAGAAGTCGCTCCATGACCTAGAGACATCCGTGAGCAGCTGGTGTTAGAAACACCCACGGTTTTGACACGCTGACACCAGACAGGCAGCACCTCAGCTCCCTCCAGCAAGTCCTCCAAGTTCTCTCCGCGGACCTACCTTGGGCTGCCGCTTCGTGTCTTGCAGGAGCGTCATCGGGTCAGGATCAGGTACCGCATGGGCAACTATAGTGGGGCCAAAGACTTTGGCCAAGTTGACAATGTCCATTTTAGTCTCCGGGCTCTGAGCCACCCTAGATTTAAAGAAAAAAAAATAAAGAGAGAACGTAGCTTCTCCCCTTCACTTTTCATACAACTCCTCCCTCCCACGCACGCTTCACAGCCTGCAAATAAGCAGGTTTTTGCCAGAACAAAGACTTTATGCTTACAAGTAGTAACAAAAGAGAAAGCACCAGTGGCAAAACCCTCCTTTCAGAACCATGAGCCCCCTTGGCCGTACCTCTGCAGGTGGATCATGAGGAAAGCCAGCGTGTCCCTGTTGGCCTGAGGGAGTTCACCAACTGCTTGGTACATAGCAGCAATGCTGTTGCCCTCATCTGGGATTTCTAGGGGGAGGAAAAAAAAGAAACAAAGAACATTTATAGACTTCAAAGTGCTCTCAGGGGTCCCCCTCATAGCAACAGGAGCCTGAGAAACAAGTAAGCCAGAAGTTTCATGTGCCACTGTAATTTTGTATCCTGCCCAAGCACTAGAACGTGCTTCTTTCCTCTTCCTAAAGAGCGCAGCAGAAGAGAGACCCGTCATCAACACAGCAGCAAACACGAGGCCTCCACGGAGCACTGAGGTCTGTCAGTTCACGTGGCAGCTAAACCTGTGACCATCAAGCCCAGGGAAATAGTTGGAGAGGTCATTTAGCAACTTCTTACCTGCAGCTTCCATAAAAGTCTTGTTTAGCCGGAAGGTGAGCAGAGGTTCTTTCAGGCTGCGTAGGAAGTCCTTGAGAAGGCCGCAGATGGCGTGGATATCATCCACTTTGCTGAGCGAAGGGATGGTTTTTCCTCTAAGGAACTTCTCCTTCAGTTCCCTCACGGTCTTGTCACAGCCAGGTACCCGGTAAAGGCCCGTCTGTTAACACACAGCATTGCTCAGAGGCAGAACATCAACCGTTCATACGACGCTGACGTTCTGCTCCCACGTTCTCTCCACACCTGAGCACTCCACACGGTCGCTGTTGCTCACTCACAGCCGCCCACCCGGCAGCTCCATACGCGGCATAAATAAGGAGATATTGGGTATAAGAATTTCTTTCCCTAATGCCACAACCCATTTCAGGAGTGCTGCCTCACACCTCGTTTTGGGTTTACCTCACGCAGCCCTCGCTGCTCAATCTCGTTAACGCAGTGCACTATGATGGATGGGATCATCGGAGGAGTAGAAGGGACAAAGTCCATCAAGGTCCCCTATGACAAAAGGAAAAATAATATTATTATTAATAATAAAAGAAACTCAGGCTTCAAGACATGGGAAATACTTTCTTACGAATTCATAGTGAGATCAAGGCTTAACAAACAGATTATTTCTTCTTCATCGGCCCAGAGAAGAGCAACCCCACATCCATCAGCACCATGCTGCAGGATTGCCTCCCACGTTCCCAGCTCAACACCCTCCCAACATCACACCCCCACCACCCCGGTTAATGAATGATTCATTAGCAAGCTCATTTGCATTTCATTATGCAGCTTTGAGCAACAGGAGGTCTTCTGGAGAACGCAGCCTTGTTGGAGCCTGACTCAAGCCAAACGCGACCCCATTTGGGGTGCAGGTCCCAGCAGGAGCTCACCCCCCAGGCTCACCTCCCCGATTCTGACGGGAGTGCCCGTCAGGGTGGGGATGCAGGGCAGAGGGCAGCGGTCCCGGCACTCGGGATGAGCGACCACACGGCAGTCTCGGCACTTCAGAGAGATTTTTCCAAACTTTACTCTCTTTCCACACGGAACACATGATTCTGGCTTGATAACCTAACGATTCAGAGCACACAGGTGGGGAGAGGTTAGCTCAGTGTAGCTACTCGGCAGGACTTCAACTGGCTCCCCACGTCAGGGAACAGAGTCCCTGAGCCATGTGGGGAACCACGACAGCTCCTGTTGACTTGGAACCCAACGGCTGGTCGCCTCTCATCAATAGCTCGGTATCACGCGCAGTTAAAAGTGGAAGGAGATGCCTTTTCAAGTCCTTCCTGCCTGCAGACCTACCGTCTTTGAAACGAAGTCGTGCAGCCTCACCCCACCGTTGTTCTGCGGGGTGCCACAGCTATCGCTCTCCGATTTGGATTCCAGCTGCTTACTGCCAATGCTCGACTCGCTGCTCCAAGGCTGCAGAGGACCTGGAAAGCAGAAGATGAGGAGCGTTGGGCTGGCTGGACTCACTCTCCAGCCCCCACAACCTCTGCTTTTAAAGCAGCACATCAGAGAGGCCGCTGCCTAGCTCCTGGAAGGAGGTAACTCATGTTTTGAGACAGCCTCTGGTCCACTAAGTAGCTGCCTCAGGACTAGGACAAAGACACGACGCCTACCGCTCTTCCTCCGGCTCCTCAGACCATAAGGCACAGTCTGGATGGTAGAAATAGCTTCGATGGGGCCACCGTCATTGGGGACCGTCAGAGTGGTCTTTGCTATTATGGATTCATTTCCCTGTCGCGAGAAACAGGCGGTTTAGTGACGGCAACACTGACAGGACATGGGATTGTCTGGTTTGTCACGTATGCAGTGTGACCAGCTACTTTAAACACACACAAGTCCAGCTGGAACCACCGTACCTGGTCTGCTGTGGAGCCAATGGATCGGGTTTTCTTCTGAGGACCGGGCGGGCCTTCAATGAACTGCCTGGAAGAGCGCTGAAAATACACCAGATATTTTTGTCCGTGAAGCAGGTACGTTGTTAACTCAGTGTTACACTAGGGCAGTAGAACTAGAGGGACTGAACAATTGTCTGCACACGTTACGGGCAGCTGTGAGGTGACAGATGGTGACACCGTGGCAGCTAAAGCTAACAACGGGATCTATCTGAAGGGGAAGAGTTTAACATACCCGCTTCTCTCTCCTTTTCAGCCTGACAGCTTTCACCACAGAGGAATCCCAGTCCTGTGGGAAACAGGCAGCACGGGTGAGCTCAGTGGAAATAGAAATAGCATCCAGCCTCTGGCCAGAGCTTTCATTCACTTTTAGCCAATAACACATGAGAGAAGAGCAAACAGCTCCACTAGTTTAATGCCACAGTCACCTAAACACAACAGGTCTCTAGAGATCAGCCCTCACCCCTATGATTTCACAGCAAAGGAAAACTTTAGAACTTGGAGTTACGTTACCAGTGACTCATCAGTCTTGTCAAAGCTGATGTCTGACAGGATTGAGCCAGATTCATCTATTGTAGACAGCCTAAAAATCAAAAGTTAGAAGAAACTTGTATTAGCTTGACTTTCAGGCAGCCACGGTTCCAGAACAGCCTGACTCAGAAGAGCTCTGTTTCAAACCGGAATAAAAAGCAAAACCCTGTTGATATGGGTGCAGTTTGCGCCAGAGACACGCAGCTGGGTACTTTGACACTCAGACAAAACACTTTTGTGCCCACCTTTTGTTGCCTGAGCCCCCCAGAGAAACCTGGGGCCTGTTCAGGAAGGCGAGGGCAGATTTCTGTTCCTCGCTCAGCTGAATGCTCCCGGACGCATCACACATGAGCAGCTCTCGAATCAGTTGTATTTGCCGCTCCTGTAAAGGTAGATCATATCGGAAGCTGCCACAGGATAAAGCGTGTTTAATTACTGTACAAACCAGTCTCAAGTGTTTGAGATACCCCAGGCAGGACGTGTCGATGGACTGCTAATGGCTGCAAAGCCCACGATCTAACAGGTAAGGGCAGCTCAGCTCCAACCGCCAGCCAGTCCCAGGCCAAAGCAGAACGTGATTACAAGGAGCTGAGCCAATTTGTTGTTGGTTTTTTCCTCCCCCAGTCCTTATTTTCCATAGATCAATGCAGTTTAATCACCTTGTCTCCACACTCCAGAGAGCTAACTGCTAATAAAAGAATTACTCACCAGCTTTTCACAGTCCGTTTCAGCTTTTTGCCTTCGTTTGATCTCCACATCCACTTGGTTTCGAGCGTGTTTCAGCTTCACGTCCAAAGCACTACGTTCAGCTTCAGTTTTCATGAGAAGATCTTTGTACCTGCCAAGCTCGTGCTCCGTTTTCTGCCATTTTCTCCGATACTCTTCAAAGTTCTTCGCTAGCTGAATAAACTCTGGAGAGAGGATGTACACACCTTTAGCTGCCAGCAAGCAGAGGAGATGTAGCAGCAGCAGCCCTCCTGTCGTTGACAGTCGATATCTATTAACATAACCTGCTTCCGACAGAAGAGCAGAGCAACCAGCCTTTCGGGAAACCCACCTACACTAGAGATCTTCATGAGATCTCGCAGTTTTGAAGACCAAGCCCATCACGTCAGCGTCAACCAGAAGAGTTAGAACATGAGACCCTGCATGAAGTCAACAGAACGTGGCCCTGCCTAGAAGTTCAGCCTATGACTTCATATTGGCTGGCAAGGAAAAAATCCTCAAACACGACTGCCTGCACCAGTCTTATTACCCGTGACATCATCAAGAGATTCTTCAAGATCAGCTAATAACGGTTTGCGTGTTGATGGTCTTACAGCAAAGACAGCTCAACCCATCCCAGAAGCAGAACTTACGGTACTCGTTGCCTTCACTCAACACTTCAGCCTGGCGCACAAGCTGATCGTACAGACTCCGTAAGTTCACCATCGCAGTCTCCATCTTCCTGCCAAGAATCAAGAGCTAAATAAACAGCCCAACCCCTTCTTCCCACCGCCAAACAGAAAATGCGTTACCATGGTAGAGAGAAACAGCTTTAGAACGACTGATTTTTTTTTTTTTAAGGGAAGTTTTAGAAGCTGCACAAACACAAATGCATTAAGAGTTATGTTTTATGGAGGTACAGGCATCTAAATTATTTGGTAGGGGATTAAGATCCTCACACCTCCACAGTTTACAGAGGCATTATAGTTCCCCACGTTATTGCTTCAAATATTCTCCAGCACACGACAGAACCTAAGGCAAGACGAGGGATCCCAAAGCCCTCTCCTTCTGGAAAGCTGCAGAACACAGCTCACACCCTGTCAACAAATACCTGGGTACTATATAGGCCACTAAAAACCTGCAAGTTTCCAGAGCTTTGTAAGATAAAAATAGGAGCAACGCTGTGGGGAATTTAAATATCGTTTTAAATTTAGCTGCATTTCAAGTCACAGCTCCTACCGCAAATAGCTGTTAAAATTCAGAGAGTCAGCACATTTTCCTCAAACAGTAGCAACAATGGCATAAACAGAAGCAATGAAGAGGAAACTCTCCAGCTCAGCAACACAGAAATTACTTCACTAATGCAAGAGGTTGCTGGGGCACACAGGGCAGCCTCGACTAATAAATTAGCACCAGGAGCAGGTGCAGTCGTAGTCAGGAGAGGTGCCAGGAGGGAGCTCAACGCACCAGCTCAGTGCTGAGGAGGCCATGGTGGAAAGCTTTGAAGCACTTGACTGAAAGTTACAGATTCTGCAGACACAGATACCCTGGAACTTTTTCTGTTACGTGGACTACAAGGTGTGGAAAAGCTCTGTCCCAAACGGCTTCCTCTGTTCCTTGTAGAAGCATAGAATCATTTTGGTTGGAAGAGACCTTGAAGGTCAAGAGTCCAACCGTTCTCCCAGCACTGCCAGGTCACCACTAATTCCTTATAGAATTGTTTCGGTTGGTAAAGACCTTTAAGATTATCAAGGCCAACCATTCCCCAGCGCTGCCAGGGCACCACCAACCCCTGGCCCTCAGCACCACATCTCCACGGCTTGGAAACCCCTCCAGGGATGGGGACTCCACCACTGCCCTGCCCAGCCTGGCACAGCCCTTCACAGCCCTTGCCGGCAAGAAATTGTTCCTCGTGTCCAACCTCAGCCTCCCCTGGTGCAACTTGAGGACATTTCCTCTTTCCCTATTACCTGGGGACAAGAGATCTCACCCGCCACCTCACAACCTCCTTTCAGGGAGTTGTGGAGAGCCAGAAGGTCTCCCCTGAGCCTCCTTTTCTCCAGGCTCACCCCACCCCCCCACCCCAGGTGGGGTGCCAACCCTCAGCCACTCGCCATCTGCTTAACCCATCTGCTTAACCCATATCAAGGGGCACTTCCACGCCTTAATTACCAGTACCACGGCCATCAGCCCCGTGCCCAACCCGAGGGTGAAGGGACAAGGCCAGCCCGTGAAGCCCCCGGNGGCAGCGGGTCCCCAGAGCCTGGGCAGGGTCCCGGTGCCAGGGTCGGGGTCCCGGTCCCGGTGCCCCGTTCCCCGCCGCTCCCGCCACTCACCTGAGGAGGAGCCGCCGCCCCGGCGCGAGCTCGCTCTCCCAACCGCCCAGCCCAACCGCCCCGCACTGAGGTTTGAATCCCGGCCGCCCAATCCCAGCCTGCTTCCCACCCTCCCCGGCCTCTCATTGGCTCTGCTCGCTGGGCGGATGAAGCCAAGCCGGCGCCATGTTTGCTGAGGGCGCGGCCTCTTTGCTCCTCTCCAAGGCGAGGCGGCCGCGGGCTGAGGCCGGCCAGGCGCCATCTTTACTATTGGCTGCCGGCTCCAGCCCGTGTTGCTTAGCAACAGAGCAGGCCGGGGACGCCGGCAAGGCCTAAGCTGCTGCTTCTCTGAAGGCCCCAGCGCAGCCATTGGCACCAGAGGGGCTGCTTTGGGGAGAAAAAACTGCCCTCAGGCCAAGCCCTGGTTGTGATTTTAAGCAACGCCGTTGGCACATGGCGTGGGTGGGCCCGAGCCCCCCGGTGCTGGTTCTGCAGAGCACCCAGAGGCCTGCGCAAGGCTGGTTCAGAGCCTTGCTACCTCACTGGGAGGTCGAAATTAAGCGTTGTCCCTTGAGAAATACAACGCCTCGAACTGATTTTTGTCTTTGAAACGCTGGTCTAAGTGACAGCCCGTGTGCCGAAAGGCAAAACCCCCGTCACACGCCATGTCCGAGTCCTCCACGCGCAGGCGTTTAACGTGCAGGCCGATAAAGCGCAGCCCGAAAGCCAAGAAGCAAAACTCACATACTCATAAAACAGCAGCGCGTTTTAATCTTTTAAATCTGAAACAAAACAGCGGGTAATTGAAGGGTGGATATTAGCAATTAGAAAGCGGAACGAAATGCTTGAAATTGCTACGTGGAAAAGGGAGTTCGTAAAGCAGATTGCTCTCTGACATCCAGCCGCTTTGTCAGGACTGCTTTATTTGGGTTATATAGTCGGCTTTAACTTAATTAATAATAATTAATTCATAATGGATTGTAAAAAGCCTCAAGGTCTTCTGAAAAGTAAACATTAATGAAGCTTCCTTGAGGAAGATAGTCATCATTATCTACGTTTAATACTGGCCAGAAGAGACACAACTTGTCCTCCGAGCCAATGGCGAAGCAAGAGAAAAGCGCCGACCTTGATATTTGATCTCATGGCACCAAAAATAACCCAAAAGCCCAATTTTTCCGAGTCTGGAGAGCAAGTTGGAGGATTATAGCTACACCTGGCTCTGCTGAGAGCCTCTTGTGCATGCACAGCCCATCGCAGCGCTTCTTGCACCCCCGTTTCTGAGGAGGTTCAGCTCGTTCCAGCGTCAGCTCCGGGGCCTCCTGCAGCTCCTGCCTGTAATTAAATCTTCACAGCTAAGACGTCTCTATTGGCAGATCATATTTATAGGCAGGCGAGTTGGTTTAGTGTCGTTCTTAAGAGTTAAGGAGGCTTTTGCTCACAAGCAAATTCCCTTCTTTTTTAAGTTGTCAGCCGCAATCTCGTGCCAATAAAAAGGCACATTATTTTAGATTATTGCCCCCATGGTGCTTGCAGGGAGTTACTGCGTTAGGTACCAGGATTCAGTGTTACAAAAATTTTTTTCCATGCGTGGTGAGATGTTGTACTTCCAAATCCTCCTCTGAAACACGCTGGGGGGGAGCTCCGAGGGCGTCAGGAACCCAGTACCCCAAAGAAGCTCCTCAGAAACCCCCTCACCTGCCGACACGCTGTGGACGTGGCAAACGGGCCATGCCCTACAGCACACGCTGCTCGCTTGGTCCCAGCCCCGGTGCCTAAAAAGCTTTGTAGAGTATTTCTTTCCTCCTGCCTGATTGATGCATGATGAGAGCAGAGAGGTCAGAGGCACCTCTCAGATAGAGCTTTATTTCCAGGGAGAAGAAAAGGCAAAAGGACTGGGGGCCCTTTCAGGAGCCGCTTTCTTGCAAAGTAATTATATTCTCTTTTGTTTGTGTCGGGGAGGAGAGGGAGAAGCCTTGAAATGTCTCATCTGGGAAACCGTTAATGGAATTTATGCTAATTTGATGATTCCGGCGATTACTGGCGGAAGCACTTCACATTTTCAGGCAGCAGAAATTCTCCCCCAGTTCCTCCTGCAGTCTCCCTCTGGTTGGTCTTGAGCCCGTTCACCTCCTCCAGCCACCACCGGCTCCTTTGCTGGGCAGCGCTTGCAAATCCCACCATGTGCCGGGGATTTTTGCTCGTGGCGATGCCGATGGGCTCGCTGGTGATCCCACACCTCGAGCTTTTGGGGCAGGATGCAGAGAAACCAGCCCCGGCACCTCGCTGTGCTAACGAGCAGCCCTGCACTAACAAACCTTCCAGCCTCATCCTCTGCTGAAGCTTCGCAAACACAAATCTCGCTGCCCGGCTCTTGCCTAATTAACTCCAGAATTGCAAACCCATTTGTGTAGCTTTGTGCTCAGGGGAAACCTTTATTAAGTTCCTTTTAATCTAAAACCAGTTAGAGCATGAGTGGCGAGGCCTTGGAACAGGGCTGCTGGGGGAGGTGGTGGAGTCACCATCCCTGGAGGGGTTCAACAGACAGGTAGATGTGGAGCTTTGGGACATGGTCTAGGGGTCAGGGATGAAGGATGAAGGATGAAGGTTGGACTGATGATCCGAGAGGTGTTTTCCAACCTAAACAATTCTATGATGTCTTCATGCATCATCATTCAAAAACAAAAGGAGGGTGGAAGAAAACGGAACTTTAAGAGAGCAGGGAGAAAAAAAAAAACCCAGAGAAAATTACCTTCAATGCGTTTCTCTTGATGTGTTAAAGTTTCAAACAGGAATGATTCAACAGCGTGAGGAAAATACCCGGCGGGCTGAGCAGGGAGGGGGCCTGGGCTCAGCCGGAGGAAGACGGATGTTTTGGGGAATTAATTTCTAATTTCTCACGCTGGCCCGAGCCACAGGCCGGCAGATGGCATCACGCTCATGCCGTTGGGTGGAACCACGGGGCCTCAACCATCGCTGGGCTCTGCAAAATATTGCTGGTGGCATGGCATGGCATCGCATCACCCGGGCGCTCTGCGAAGAGGGAGCTGCGTCTGTGCCATCCACCCGAACGACGAGGTTTATCTGTGATCTCCTGCCTGAACCCGGGATAACTCCTCCAGCGTCAGGGTCAAGAGAGCTTGGGTGGGATCAGCCAAACCCGTCTGCGGTGACACGCGGTCCGGCCTCGGCCCCTCGTAGCGAAACGGTGCATTAATGTCAGCAGAGAAGCCATGGCCTTATCCTGAACTCGTTAAAAAACAATGGGAGTCTCTATTGCCTTCATCTGGCTTTTAATGAATGACCTCTTGTCGCCGGGAGCTGCGTGCAGTGACAAAGGGCCTTTGTGGGCTGATATTTATGATTTCATTTAAGCCAGGGAGTAAGCTAAGGGAGAGGGCTGGAAAATAAGAGCTGAGCTGATGCTTCCTGCTTTAAACTCAAGGGATCTTTATCTAGTTTTTGTATTAATACCGTTGTCATCTCTTAAATATTCGAGCAACTCGCAGCCGCCAACGCTCCCACGCTGGAAGGACGCGCAGGTCACGCTCAGTGACGGGGCAGGGAATGACTCCGGCTCTCCCTGAGCTCCACAGATTCCTCTGGGACCTAAAGCTGGGGTGGGAGGAAGGATTTGCACCTTCCTCGTGCCTCCCAAAATCGCACACCCATCAAGCACACCGAGCCCTGCTTGCAGGGGGGCTGACGCTCAGCCGCCGGGTCCCGACACCCCTCCCCATGCCAGCAACTTGCCAACGCTGATAAATTTTTTTGCCTTTTCCTTCGGCGGGGCTCGGCGGCGGATTAAGCAGCTGGGAGTCTGGAGTGAGAGCGCGTCCTCTCTCCTTTGCCATGCAAACAGAGAAAATTAATCTCCCAGCTTCCTCTGATATTTGGGCTGAATTACAAGCTGGGAGCGGAGATAAAGCGCGGGCGGAGGGAAGGTGCAGGTACGGCGGAGAGCCGGGCCGCCTGGCACAAGCCTTTGTCCGTGCAGATAAGGGCTCTCCTCCCCGTGTCATGCATAATTCACCAGCACTCCCTCCGTCCTGGTCATCCCTCTCTCTGCTTTCGCTGCTCCTCTTCCACCAAAATTGGAAACCTTCCATCTGAGCGAGCCCATGCACGCTGGCTGCGTGTGCAGAAGCACACGCGTGTGCAGGGAGCAGTCACACGTGTGAGTCCAGAGACCCAGCAGCAATGTGCAAATCTCAGCCGTGGTGTAGCTCTCTCTGCAGATTTACCCTGGGATGAGGAAAGAGGATGTTGTCCCTCAGTCGGCAGGACCAGGGCAGGGATCAACCCCCCCGGGCTGGCCACTGGGGAGGCCCAACCTCGAACCCTGGGGTCAGGTTTGGGCCCCTCACTCCAAGAAGGAGGACCTCCCTGAGGGACCTGGAGCCTGGAGAAAAGGAGGCTCAGGGGAGACCTTCTGGCTCTGCACAACTCCCTGAAAGGAGCTTGGAGCCAGGTGGGGTCGGGCTCTTCTCCCAAGGAACAAGCAACAGGACAAGAGGAAACGGCCTCAAGCTGCACCAGGGGAGGTTGAGGTTGGACACGAGGAACAATTTCTTGGTGGGAAGGGCTGTGAAGGGCTGTGCCAGGCTGGGCAGGGCAGTGGTGGAGTCCCCATCCCTGGAGGGGTTTCCAAGCCGTGGAGATGTGCTGCTGAGGGACACGGGTTAGTGGTGACCTGGCCGTGCTGGGGAACGGCTGGACTCCATGAT
The DNA here is from genome assembly GCA_013400335.1 of Eurystomus gularis. Lineage (NCBI taxonomy): Eukaryota > Metazoa > Chordata > Aves > Coraciiformes > Coraciidae > Eurystomus > Eurystomus gularis. The sequence goes on along the minus strand of VZZY01011851.1, from coordinate 107,394 downwards.
CTCAAAGGTCTCTTCCAACCCAAACCACTCTATGGTTCCACCTGGAGGCTGATGGAACCAGGGTACGCGCTGCCATAGCCTGAACTGGGATGTTCCACCAGTGCCCTGCACGCAGCCCAGCAGTACCCGACTCTGCTCCAGCTAAACCAAACCAGCACTTCCACTTCTGCAAGGGCCTGGGCCATGATTTCACATGCCCATCACCTTCCAGCCTCGCTAACCGCGCTCTCTCCCTAAATCCCTCTGATGTTACAGTCGGATAGAGGTTGCATCCTTTGGGACACCAACCCCAGCGTTAACAGGCACCAACCGCACTTTATTTGGCCGATCATCCAGCAGCTTCTCTGCACCGTTCTTGACAGAACTGTGCCACGCAGAGCAGAAAAGCCGTGGAGGTTTCCACAGCCGCCGAGAGTTTCTTTCCCAGAACAAAGCAGAAATAACCCCGGTCACTCCCAGCCAAGCAGCAGCACAGACACCTGCTTAATTATTTTTTGCTTTGTAAATGAAAGCAGTGCCGTGAGTTTAACAACCACTGCTTGGGAGTAATTGGGGCGATTATTATATGGCCCGGGGGGAAAATTGCAGCTTGTTATCTCCAGGGAGTAGCATTAGGATCCAGCAGATAATCAGAACGTTATTTGTTGCACTTTAGATGACATTTCTTATGGATTTAGAAGCGATAGTGATCAAACTGTGTTATCAGAGCCGCCGCCAAACTGGAGGATCCAGAGACCTATAAGGCAAACAGCATCTGAAGCTGCCTGGGACAGCTGCTCTTGCATCAGGACAGCATGAGTAACAGACATACCTGCCACGTTTGAGCTCAAACCCTTCCAGATCTGAGCACCACTCATCGCTTTCATAATTTGATCTTCTCCTAAGAGAGATGACACTCAGGATGCTGCATGAGAGGATGCAAAGGGGGGATATCAGCTCTAACAGATGCCGCCAAGCAGATCTATACTCAGCGATAAGGTTGCTTCAGACCTTCCCTCCTCTGTCTCTCCCTCCCCAGCCCAGTCGATAGCCTCTGCCTGTCCTCTCGCCTCCAGCAGCCCTGAAATTTGAGGCTCTCTCAGGAGCAACGCTCACACACTGCTGCAGCATCAGGACTTTGGTCCTCGTGGTCCCGTGGAGACCATCGGCGCTGGGCATCATCGCTGTGCTTGCCACGATCGCTCCCCATCGCACGACTGAGCAGCTCCCATCAGCCTTGGGCTCTCCATAAGACACTTGTGTGCTGTCAGGGAGCAGCTTTCAGTTCCTGGAGGGTTTCTGAGCCAGGGGAGCCAGTTCCAGCAAACCCAGATGCGGTGGGTGGGCAAGACGCAGCACAGCTCCCGGCAACGCCTCCCAGACACCAGCCCTTCACTTGGCTCCCCAACCTCTGTTCATCCAGCCTGGCCACGGGGAGTGGAAAGAGGATTTTTAGCGAGGCAAAGCCCAGCCAGAGCCTCTGGTGCTCCTCTTGTGGAGGTTTGCTGCACAGGAGCTTCCCCAAATCCTGGTTTGAGCTCTGCTCTCGTGGAGGACACGGCAGCAGCTCGGCACCAACCTGACACCAGCGGAGATGATCCTGCCAGGCTCGGGAGAGCGCTGAGCCAAGGCAGGCTCCGCTATCGATCCCCCGATCAATGACAATTCAAGGCCTGGAAATGACAGCGCCTTCTCTTAGTCCTCGGTTCCAGCCCAAGGCTGGGCACGGGGAGGAGGTTTAGCAATAATCCGGAGCAGGAGCGGAGACGGGAAGAGCCTCCCTTGCAGTAGGTGGGTTGTTTAACAAATTGGACCCATAACGAGACAAAAGGCACAGAGGAAGGAGAGCTGGCGGGACCGGACCTTTATCTTCGTCATGTTGGCAGCCAAATCTTTGTGCAATATTTATCAAGGGTGAGCGGGCAGGAGACTTGGCAGCCGATGCATAAGGGAGGAATTAAAGGCACTGCCATCCTTATCTCCCAGGCAGCTATGCAAGGGGAGGGAGCCGCGAGCCAGCCCAGGGCAACCGCGTTTGAAACCGTCTGTGGATTTAACGAGTCCAAACTCTATTAGCTCAGCTGATGGGGAGCAGAGCAGAAGGACCAAGGAGGGCGAACCAGCACATCCGTATCCTCCAGCTGCCAGAGCCCAGCACACAGCCCCCAGGCGGGTATTTGGGCTGGAAAGCCTCACATAGCTGGGCAAGCACTGCACGGCCAGGGCACACGGCAAAGCCACGGCCAAAGGTACCAGGGAAGGGGCCGGTGGTCTTCCAAGCCTGGTTAAAATTCACTTTTAAACCAGGGAGTTTACGAGCTGCTACACTTTCTCTCCTAATTCTGCTCAGCAGTGAGTCAAAGGCAAAAGATGCTTTGCCCTCGGGTGTATTTCGTATTTTCACAGTCAAGCAACAACTGTCTTGCGGAGAGCAGGCACTGCTGGCACTTCCCAGCCACCCCGGGTACATGCCTCACGAGACACAGCCAGGAAAACCGCAGGGCAAGGGATGGATACGACCTCGATAATATCTGTAGAGCTCCGAGCAGGCCCACTGAGGGTTTTTGCAGGCGAGTGGTCCCCGGGGAGGGCAGCTCAGCTCCCGGCCGGGGCCCCTCCGGCACACACGGCTGCGGTTGGCGAGTGGAGGGTGGCTGCGTCTCCACCATCCCCTGGGAATCCCCAGCTCTCACAGAACGTGCTGGTAATTAACTCACTTATTGGCTTTGCTTTTGCTGAGATTGCACGTTCAAGATGGGCTCCATCTGCTCCTCGCACAGGCTCGGCTGCCAGGGGAGGGTAGCAAACCCCCGGTTTATGAGAGAAACGTGTCATTTCTGGGAGCGGGGGATGACGACAAGGACAGGTCGGCGACCAGCAGCAACCCTCCTACAATGGCTGTGGGTCCAACCCCACCAGCCCTTTCCCCACACACAGAACTCATGCCAACCAACCTCCTCCCCAGGCTCCCACCAGCCTTAGACCTGGCCCTGCCAGGGCCACCACAGCCACCGGCTTCATTCTGTTGTTTTATCATAGAATCACAGAATGGGTTGGGTTGGAAGGGACCTCAAAAATCATCTAGTTCCAACCCCCTGCCACAGCGGGGACACCTCCCACTAGACCAAGTTGCTCAAAGCCCCACCCAACCTGGCCTTGAACACCTCCAGGGATGGGGCATCCACAACTGGGCAACCTGGGCCAGGGTCTCACCACCCTCAGAGTGAAGAATTTCCTTCTGATTTCCAATCTCAATCTCCCCTCTTCCAGTTTGAGGGGATTTTGCATCCCTCCATTTAATTTCTCTTCAAGACAAACAAGAGCACGAGCAGCCCAATGAGGCCTCATCTTTGGAGACGCTGGACGGCTGCGCGTCAGGAGGCTGCTGGGAAGAAGATGCGCTGATCAATATGCCTGGAGCATATAGTGCTAGATTCCCTTCCTGCACAATTCCTCCTGGAGCAATCCCTCACCAACACCGAGGAGCAGCATTACCAGAGTAACTCCCAGCCCTTCCCAAGCAGGTTCCCCCGTTTTGGCCCCGATGTGCTTCCCATAAATCCTCCCCAGGTTATTCCAGCCGCTGTCACGAAGCCGGAGCAGCAAATCTCAGCTCAGCTCCGAGCGAAGCAGCGCTGAGCACGTGGCGCTGGCTCGCCGGGTCCCCCAGCACCCATCTGCACCGCCTTTGTCTCCTCAGCCTTTGAGCGCTGCTTTTCCTCCTCTCTGCTGCAAAGAAACGCATTAGTTGCAACATTGCTTTAATTTGTTTGCCAGCTTCCCCGAGAGCGGAGAGGCTCCTGCTCCCATCGGTGCTGTTTGGAGGATGTTTGCACGCCGGCAGAGTTAACCCTTGGGCTCCTGCGCCATCGCCCAGGCCACCGGAGCATGTTTGCACGCCCAAGGCTCATGAGCTGTCTTCTCCATCACGGCTCCGTGGAGCTCGGGGCCACCAGCGACCACACGCTGCTGGCCTGACCTGGCACCTCCCAGATGGGGGGGATCTGTTTCGCCTTCCAGCAATCCTCAGCGTGTCCTTAATGAGATGAGCTTTGTTGTGACCACGACCAGTGTCAGAGGGAATAAAAGAAAATGTGATCTGGACGGGCTCAATGGCAGCGACAAGGACACAGGGACAAGCAGCCGCTGGCAAAGCCAGGGTAGAACAGGCAGGGAAATGGCATCGGATGAGCGGGGCCAGCACAGGATCTGCTCCCGGGAGGAGCTGGGGGATGCTGCTGCCCTGCGCCGCACATTGTGCATCCCAGAATCTCACCTCTGTGCACGCACAGCACTGGAACCTGCTCAGAACCCCGGACACATCTGCAGGAACCCCGGCATGGCCACCAACGGCATGGGGCATTTCTCCTCAGAGCAGATCAAAGCTGGGGAAGGGTCTAGAGCACAAGTCTGGTGAGGAGCAGCTGAGAGATCTCGGGGGGTTCAGCCTGGAGAAAAGGAGGCTCAGGGGAGACCTTCTGGCTCTCCACAACTCCCTGAAAGGAGCTTGGAGCCAGGTGGGGTCGGGCTCTTCTCCCAAGGAACAAGTGACAGGACAAGAGGAACCGGCCTCAAGTTGAACCAGGGGAGGTTGAGGTTGGACAGGAGGAACAATTTCTTGGTGGGAAGGGCTGTGAAGGGCTGTGCCAGGCTGGGCAGGGCAGTGGTGGAGCCCCCATCCCTGGAGGGGTTTCCAAGCTGTGGAGATGTGCTGCTGAGGGACACGGGTTAGTGGTGCCCTGGCAGCACTGGAGGAATGGTTGGACTCCATGATCTCAAAGGTCTCCTCCAACCCAAATGATTCTAATTCCTCATGTAGCTCCAAAACAGCTTCAGCTTTTGATACAGGTGTCAGAGTGGAGAAGAGAGCAAGGAGCCAGGAGGGATGGCCTCAGGCAGCACTGCAGGACTGCTGGCAACCGCAAAGATCCTTGCTTGACCCAGCGACGGCCCAGCATCCTGGAACAGGCTGCCCAGAGAGGATGAGGATCCTGGGCATCCTGCTCTGGATGACCTTGCTTTAGCAGGGAGGTTGGACAAGATGATCTCAGAGGTCCCTTCCAACCACTTCCATTCTATGATTCCATGAAATGAGTTTGGTTGGTTTCTGTTCCACGCTTATGGGTCCCATCCAGCCTGAGCATCTTCAGACCCTCCAGTCCAGGGGAGCAGCCCCCGGGCTGTGTGTGTCCCCCCGATGAGAGGCTTTTTCTGGACACAGGGGAAAACAAGTGAGGATGGCAGGAGGCAGCCAAGGTGGAGCTGGTGCGTGGGGAAAGCGTCTCAGGACTGTGGCTGAGCAGTAGCCGGTGGTTTTGCAATGCCTCACGCTAATTGCTCGAGCTAATGAAGCCGCACGCTCGGCTCAGTGACTTTCCGCAGGGTTCCCACCGCCTTTGGTTCGCCATGTGCCGTTCACAACTCCGGAAAGCTGCTGCTGATCGATCGCAAGTTCCCAGGATGGCAAAAGAGCAGAGGCAGCCTTGAAGGGGCTGCAAAAGACAGGGCAGCCGCGAAGCAGGCGAGGGGCACCCAGATCCGAGGGTGATGAGCAGCAAGGGGAGGAGATCCCAGATATTCAGACTATGTTGGTGCAACATTGACACAGTGATATAGCTCTTCCCGAGGCTGCTGGCAAGGAGGTCGTACCCCCCTTCCCGCAGGAGACAGGCCATGGACAGAGCATCTCCCAGCCCTTGGGGATGGTTCCTGCTGCCAAAACCCCAGGAGAGCCGGAGCCACCTTCCCATCGCTCTCCGTGTCTCCAGGTCCCCCGCAGCGCAAGGTGCCTTGTTGTTAAGCGATTCAGCCTCCTTTTAATCCCCAGCGCAGTTCTGAAGGTTTAAATAGAAAGATATCAAAATAAAAGATAATTGTTGAGAAAGATGAATAGGGGGGAGGAAAAAAAAACCATCAGCATGGAGGAACTCTTGTCTAATTTCTCACCCACGCAGAGCACAGCGATATTAGTGCCTTTAGCTCTGGTTCGTAAAAGCTTTCATGGCTTTATTACCAGCTCCCCGAACAGCTTGTCCTTTTAATAAGCTGAGGCCTCCAGATAACGTATCTGCCATGGGAGATCCCATCAGGACATGGTTCACCCGGGCAGAAGTAGCAAAGAGCATCATTGCGCTCACCTGACCGAGGAAGCCCTCGGCTGAGGCAGGAAAAGGTTAAAAACCAGCCCAAAATGCAAGGGGGAGACGGGAGGGTGGGAGAGAGGTCGGGGAACTAGGCGGCACCCGATTAATCTGTGCCGCTGGGTCTCGTCGCCTTCCCCATCAGCCCTGCTCTCCACAGCCGCCGGCTTTGGCCACAGAGGTCTTTAATTATCCAAACTGCTGCCCCTCACAAAATTAAATGCCGCTGAGGATGACTCAGTGTTTAATGGACTGGCTGCTCCTCGCGCCGGGAGAGCCAAGCGGGTGCAAGCGAGAGCAAAGCAACAACCCGGCATCCATCAGACGGATTCGCTCGGCATGGGGGCGAGTGGCCCAGCAGCCCAGAGCCGAGCTGCTGGCTTCAAACAGTCGTGTCTTCACTCGGGATAACCCCGCTGGTGGCTCCTGTGAGCAGCAGCTCCAGGTCCTGCCTCCGACCCTTCGCATCCGTCAGCCCTCAGGAGACGGGGATGGGCTCCGTTTAGGAATCCCGCGGTATCGCCGAGCTGCTCGTGCTGGGTTCTTCTTGCTCAGGGTTCGGAGATGGTGGTTCCCCTTGGAAAGGTCTTAGAAATGCTCAGGTGTGGTTTAAATGGTTGAGAGCAAATAGGAGCCAAAATATGCGGCACAAGATTTATCCCTGCCTCCGACCTGGGACACCAACGTGCTCCGGGCCAGCAAGAGCCAGCAGCGGCAAGAAGCAGCCCTGCTAATAGCCTCGTTAGTCTCCCCAAGATGCTGAGGCTTTGGCTTCCAGCAGATAATTAACAACGTGCTCATGAATGAGGAAGCCCTGGACCTCTACCAGGGCCTACGTGGAGGCAACAGAGCTGCTCTTGGTTTGGAGCTGGAGCAAAGCGATGTTTTGGGGAGCAGTTCGGAGTGATGGGGATGGCCAACGGGATGGCTCTTGGGGCTGGGATCAGCGGAGCTACCCCACCAGCGAGGAAGGGCACGCGTAAAAAGTCCTAGTCAGGCCCCACAGCGCCTCATTTGAATACAATTTACTGTTGCTAATGATGCTGCTGGTTATTTCCCCAAGCTGGGAAGTGTTTGGCCCCAAAATGGGCTCCTGGAAGCAATTTCAGATGAGCAATCTGTAATACCAGAGCTGATGGAAGCAATTTGCAAGCCATTAGCAGAGATCGGCTGTGAAGATTTTTTACGTGTCACTCAGCCCAGGTTCGAGGGGGGCTTGAATCTTCCCCTCCTCTCCTCTACAATTTCTGGCCTGGGTGGGGTGACAGGAGGGGCTGCGAGACCCAAAACCTTGCAGAACCCACCGATATCGAGGGTTAGAGCCACAGCTCCGGGCAGACACGGGCATCAGCCTCCCAACGAGCAGCTGGACACCACAGCTTTGTGCCACGCCGCGCTGGTGGCCTTTTAATTAAACCTCTCACCTTCAATACAGAAGGCAAAGCTGGAGATCGCGGGGCCGGTCACCCCCAGAGCCATCACCTCGGGAGGAGAAGCGGTGCCCAGCACCTCCATCACTCACGGTATTTAATAGACCATTATGAATTAAATTGCCTCCCGTACGGCAGCTGGGCGGCGGGTGCAGATAAAGAAGCAATTTGCAAACCAGGGCTGCCTCAACGGAGGGAGCGATAGCGGGAGGTAACCCCCCAAAAAAGCAGGGCAAAGCGTTTCTTACCCATCCACACCAACCCAGCCTTGCCCCGGGGACGCTCTTGTCCTGGGGATGGTCTTCTGAGGGGCAGGACGGAAGTTTGTTTCGGTGCCAGGGGTGTGTACAGGGGAATGGGGACAAACGTTGCTTGGGAGGTGAGAAAACAGCGCCAGGGCTTGAGTCCCCTCTTGGCCATGCTGTTCCCACCGTGCTGGTACCTGCCTGTCTGCTGGCACCTGCGCTGGGAGCCTCAGCGCTGCAGCACCTTCCCTTAATTACTTTTTCCATGCTAATTACATCTGTGGGCAGCTTGAGGGGAGCCCTGGCTACTGGATCCGAGCCAGGGCTGAGCACCCATTCTGCACAGGAAGGATGCGGCCGCAGCAGCTCCCTCCTCTTCCTCCTCCTCCTCATTGCCCATCTCACCCAGCCCACCCCTTGGCTACCCACCCCGGTGTCTTGCTGTTATCAGTCATCTCCTGGGGCTGATCGCCAGCTCCTCACCCATCCCACAGCTGGTTCCCGCAGGAATTAACACAACCCTCACGTGGCTCCCCCAAAAAACGCCGCGGAAACGCTCGCGCTCCCCACGCTCCACTCGACTCCGAGGATGCAGCTGCATCCTTCCTGGCCGGGCGCCAGCGGCGAGGAAGTTTCCTCCGACCGCTCGCCTCCTCCAGGAAAGGATGCTGGGGTGTTTGGAAGCCCTGACAGCCCCCCAGGACCCCCGCGATGGCTCCAGGGTGGTTCGGGGACACGGAGCCTCTCCGTTGGGGCGGGAAGCGAGGGCTCGCGAGTGCGTCCACGTGCTCCGGCCTCAACCCTCATCCCTCCTTGTGTGCAGCCCTGCTGCTGCCGGCGGATTTGCTGTCAATAAAACCACTGCAGAGAATGACTTCTCAACCAAAAGGAAAAAAAAATATATATATAAAAAGGCGGTGGGAGAGGAAACAACCCCTTTTTACATGTTCTGCTCCCTTCTCCAGGCAGCGCAGCCCTCTCCGAGGCCCTGACGGAGGGGTCCCTGGCAGCAGGCGGCTGTTGGCCAGGTCAGAAGTGATGTCGACGCGCTGCAGAGCCGAGCGGGGATGGGAAAGGCAGAGCTGGTGCCAACTGGAAAGGCTAACCCCGCTCTCCCGGCCTTGCGGCCGCGTTTCCAAGCACTGGCAGGGCCAACCCAGAGCCAGCAAAGGAGGCACTGGTGCATGGGGACCCCGTCTCTGTCCCCCCCAGATGTCCCCGAGCAGGTTCCACTGCAAAACCCCAGGTTCCTGCTCAGGCACGGACCCAGTCTGGGAGAGGATGCTCCAGAAAAGGGCCAAACCGAGCGTGTCCAAGGCTCGGGGTGTGGGGACAGGGTGCACACGCCCGGCTGTGCCCCAGACTGCTCGTGCTCCCGTTAGCCGTGGTTCAGGCAGGGACACGGCTTGTCAGGGTGATGCCAGGGTCCGGCTGTTCCTCCCCGGCACCAGGCTTGTGAAGGACATTGAAACGCTCTTTTCCATTTGACTGTAGTCCCCTTACTGGGAGCACTGGGCAGGCACCTGCCACAGCCTCTGCTCCCCGTGCTGGATGATGGGGAGGACACCCTGCTCTGTGGGGCAGCCGTGGGGAGCAGGTGGAGGTGAAGCAGGGCTGAAGATGTAGTGGTGCTGGGGGGGAGCTGGGCAGTGCTGGGGAGGAAGTGGGCAGTGCTGTGCCACCCTCTTGCACTGCCCTGGGAGAAGAAGAGCACCCAGCACCCAGTGCCTCCTGCCGTGAGGAGCAGCCTGGGGACAACGGCACCTTTCTGGTGGCTCTAAATGGCAGAAGGTGAGGAGCTGCGAGAGGGCAGCAGGTCCTGTGCAGGGCAGGAGCCCAGCATCTCTGGAAGGGGCTTGTCCCCACCGCGTCGAGCATCATGCTGGGGAGATGCTGGCAGGAGCAAGGCTGCACCCAAGGGTGTCTTCTCAAGGCACCCACCGCGACCAAGCAGGCGGCTGGAAGGCTCCCACCTTCAGTCCTCCCCAAAAAAAGACTATCCCAAGCGTATCCAAGCACCCACCCCAGCGCTGGGGGCACCCAGGGGTGAAGCCTGCGAGGGTGGCAGAGGAGAGCCGGGTCAGGGCTGTATGGGGGGTGCCGGGGGGGCTCCGGCGGAGCGAGGAGCTGGAGCATCACTGGAAGGCGCTGGGGGATGGGAGCAGCACACGCACACACACATTACCCACATGCACACGCCAGCAGCACCAACAGCCCCTGCCAGCAGCCTGCAATCGCTGGAGCGCCCGCTCCTCCGCCTCTCTCTCCTCCTCCTCCTCCTCCTTCTCCTTCTCCTCCTCCTTCTCCCCGCTGCCCACCGGCCTGCGGCACCCTCCGGCCTCCAGCCCCACCAGCGCGCAGACAATGACTTCATGCGGATTATGCATCTGAAGAAGCCACCAGCTCCCAGATAGCCACGGGGGGAGGTATCCATGTGTTTGGCAGCGAAGCAGCCTCCCGCTCGCCTTCCATCTCCCCTTCTTCTCTCCTCGCCCCCAGCAGCTGCCTCCTCGCCAGCGATGGTCGGCTCCGGTCCCCCCGCACGGTGCTGAGCGAGGCCCCGGCGCATCCCACGCTTGCACCAAGGTACCGCCGAGGCTATTTTTATTCTTCCCCTTCTTTTCCGGCTCGCCCGCCGCTGCCGGGCTCGGTGCCGCTCGCACCCGCCGTGCTTGTGCATCTCCCACTCCCATCTTCCCACCCAGAGCCCAGAGGTGGAGGAAGGCTCGTCCCAACCCCCGGCACCCACCGTCGCGGAGCAGAACGAGCCCGGCTCTGGCCCTGGTTCCAGGTTTGCATCCTTGATTCCTTCATCTATTCGTCGACGCGCCGGTGCCATTTGGGAGAGGCGGAGGGGGACCGGGGAGGGGGGAGGACGGGGGGGAGGGAGGGATATGGCGGGGGGGTGGT
>VZZY01011851.1:71015-88895 GCA_013400335.1 Eurystomus gularis | reverse complement strand
CGCCCCGGCTCCGGCAGCTCATCGGCAGCTCCGAGGCTTTGGAGTATCACGTTATTTTGCTTAAAGCAAATCAGCCAGAAAGCAGCCGTGAGCAGTTTAGCCCTCGGGCGTGGAGCAGAGACGTTGCTCCTCAGCTGCCTCCTTTCCCAGCTCCATCCAAGCTTCTCCAGACACGGGTTGCAGGCAGGGCGATTGGGGAGCCCTTGGCTGCTGACACTGACACGGAGAAGCAACTCTTGTGCAAAGCCTGGAGGTGTTCAAGGCCAGGTTGGATGGAGCGTGGAGCAACCTGGTCTAGTGGGAGGTGTCCCCGCTGTGGCAGGGGGTTGGAACTAGATGATCTTTGAGGTCCCTTCCAAAACTGGATGATCTTGGAGGTCCCTTCCAAAACTAGACGATCTTGGAGGTCCCTTCCAACCCAAACCACGCTATGACTCTATGAAGCCGGTTGCGTTCCACGCTCATTCTGCCATGGGACAGCGATGCCTCAGCACCATCGCTGCATGGGACCAGTGCCACCAAACCCACCATGATCTTGGCTGAGCTGGTGCAGAAGGTCAGGAAGAAGCGGGCCGAGGACGTCGGCGCTGAGCCCGGCACGGTGGGAGGCTGACGCGTGCCTGTGCCCCACGGCCGCTTCATTAGCGGCTCGGCAACGGAGCAGGTCAATCATTTAGCCTCGAAGCTCTAAGCATCGAACAGCATCGCTCCCACCCTAGCAGGCGATTAGGAAAGGAGAGAGAAGGATGCTCAGGATCAGGATCTGGCCCAGCCGGGGCTCCTTTCATCCCTGGTCCTGCCCAGGGGCAATGTCCAGCCCCAGCAGCACGAACGGCCGTGTCCGGAGCCCCGGGACACAGCAGCGGACCCTGCACCGGAGCGCTGGGCACAGCCGGACTGTCACACACCCGCAAAGCTCTTTGCACACCCGGAGGTGTCACATCCACCCAAACCACAGCGCACACCCAGGAAGCGTCACGCCGAGAGCTCGGAGCGGCTCAGATGCACCCCAGGCCATTCCTGCTCCCCTTTGCACATAAAGAATCATTAACCAATGAATTATTAATTATTATTAATAAGCTTTAATGGCATCTGTGGCTGCTGGCAGAGATGAGGAGGCTTTCAAGTGCTGGAGGCAAGGAGGGGAGCTGTGGACGGGGTACTCTGGCATGTGTGCCCCACGAATGCCAGCCTCAGGCTGGAATTGCAGTCGTGGCCACCACCAACACAGGGGCTTGTTCCAAACCATTCCCCCTAAATCCTCCTCGGTCTTTATCCGAGGCCAGGCTGGGGCAGGGAGGCCCATGGTGCCTTTGCCAACTGTGGAGGTTTCAAAGAAACCTCCCCAGGAACCCTCCTGGTGCCATTTTCCTTCTCTCCCCCCAATATCCAGTGGGGAAAAGCCGGGGTAAAGGTGGGGGCAGGTCTCCCAAGCACGCAGAGCCGTGAAGGAGGGAGAGATGTCCAGAGGGAGATCCGGGAAATTAACTGTCTCGCAGCCTTTTGCCTCAGTTTTAATTTATCCGGCTTTTTATAGACGTTTTTGTTTTATTGCCTGCAGAGAGTTTGGCCGGAGCCGGGGCTCTCTGAGCAGCAGGCGTCACTGCAATTCCTGCCACAACCATCGCTCAAGACGCTCCTCACATCTCAGCCTCTTATTTATTTATACAGGCCCTGACACTTGGATATTACAACCTTTTATTTATTTTTTTTTTGGACTACTTTATTATTTTTTTCGCTGTACGGACGGTTTGGCGCTTTCGCTTCCAGGCTCTGAGAGCGAGGACAGAGACGTGGCACCGGCCGGTGCTTCCCGCTCACCCTCTGCTTCATCCAGGATTTTAAGCCTCCTGCTCCTTGCTTGCCCAGCAAAGCGATGGGGAGACCCATCCGCGCCGGGGCAGCAGAACCACCCTGCTCGCTGTAGATTAGATTTGAAAACCGTGATGTGCACAGAGCCAGAGCGAGAGAACTCAGCAAGTAAACCAGATAGGAATATATTTTTCTCCCCCCCCCGCCTTCCACCCGCCTCCCACCAATAAAACCGTCGGCTGGAATCTGCTCGCACGAGCTGTGTAAGCAATTGTGAAGGATGTCGGAAAAAATTGCAACCTGCTTCTGGGCGATTTGTGATCAGCAGGAAACGCGGAAAAGCACCGGGATAAGCGTCCACACGCAGTCACCCCAGCCGCCTGGGAATTAGCGGCACCTCGGCAGCATCCCGGCGGTGACCCCCCCACGGCACACAAGGGATAAATCACCCGGAAAGCCCTCAGCGTTACAAACTGGTTCCATGATAGGAGCATAACCAGAGCCCTGGAAAGGATAAGGTGGCTGCGGGAGCCGGCACAGGGGATGCTTGGCAAAGCAGGGGGTGGGTCCCGGTGGAGCCCCCCCAGGGGACCCTAAACCGATGGAGCTGCCGGTGGCCTCTGTGCCCAGGGCAGCAGCGGCTGGGCTGGCTGGGAAGTGCTCAGCAGCGCTGGCCCGGAGAAGCTTTGAAAGATTAATGGAGTTTAAATGGAAGCGTTTGGAGAGGAGATAAGGCTCATCTGATATGAAATCATATGGAACAACGGGAGCCAGGGAGGCCCCGGGTCCGTAATGAAGTCCACTTAGCGCATTACTCACCATAATGTGCTTTTTATTAAAGTCCTGCGCTGCAGATGCCGGGGCTGCAGCCGATAACTGGGGGCAGGATGGCACCAGGACCTGGGGCACCCAGTCCCCTCCACCCAAAGCAGCCAGGACAGAGCACACCAGCCCCGCACAGCCCCACAAAAGGACCTTTGGTTTCCCATCCCCTGCGCCAGCCAGGATGGGGCTCCCGCGTCACCCAGCGCCACGGCATCGCCAGAACCCAGGGCTGGGGCTGGGCTGCCTGGGCCCCCGGCGACGGGGTGGAGAGGGGGCGGAGGTGGGGAATAATACAGAGGAAAAAACTCCTTTTTAATCATCAATTTTTCTGCATTAGAATGTGACATGCTAATCCACTGTGAAGCGTCTAATCTGGGGGATAAAGGGCCGGATAACACGAGCGGCGCCCGGCTTGGCTGGCGGAGCGAGCGGAGGCAAGGTGGCAGCATCTGATAAAGGGCGGCAGGATTAGTCCCGGCAGAGATCCCGGCTGCCCGGGCAACCCCGCCGTGCCTGGCTGCCCCTCGCCAGGGTCCAGGAAGGGACTCGCAGCCCTGGAGCCGTCCCAAAGCGGCTCATCCTGCCCCAAGCAGCAATGGAGGCACTGCAGGTGCCACCGCCACCATCACGAGCTTAGGAAGAAGTTCTTCACTGAAGGAGTGGTCAGGCACCAGAACAGGCTGCCCAGGGCAGTGCTGGAGTCACCATCCCTGGAGGGGTTCAACCAACAAGTAGATGCGGCACTTTGGGACACGGTCTAGGGGTCAGGGAGATGTTGGTATGAAGGTTGGAGTTGATGATCCCAGTGGTCTTTTCCAACCTACATGATTCCCTGATTCTGTGATCTTGGCAGAGCTGCAAGCCACGTTCCTGGGCCAAGGCATGTTGCAAACCTGCATCTCCTCCTCTCCAATGCAATGCACCCGGCTGCAGGTGCCCATCTCCCCTACCAAACAGCCACCCCCAGATCCTGCTCCTGGCTGCTGTGGGGTCAGACCCCATCTCATCCCTTCTCCCGGGTCAGCTCCAAGCTCCGGACACCCCGGGGATGCCATGGACAGCTCGGCCCCAGCTCGGCTGCTCCTTGGCAGTGCCCCTTTCCAGAAGCGAGCGGGTCCAGCTCCCGGGGCGCTTTCTGCGCCAGGCTCCCCGGGGCTGGGCTGCCGCTTGCGGGCCTGGGATAACAGAGCTTGCAATGTTGTTTTCTCCTCGCCTCCTCGGGGATTGGTTTATCTCTATGAATAACTCCATCCCGGCTTTGATCTCCTCTGCCATTAAAGCGTGACAGGCTGTGAAATGTGCTGCTGCTGCCGTCAAATCCCCCTCCCGCTTCGCTCCCCCCCGCCGCCTCCGTGCTCCCCCGCTCCGGGAAACCTCCTTTCCCGGGCCCGTGACAAGCTGCAGAGCAGCGAACGGGGCCGAACGGCCCCGGGCCAGCGGCCAAACACTACGCTGGAGCCAGGGAAAACCAGGCTCCTTTCAGCATCCTGCGGGCCAGGGAGGAGGACGTTGAGCATCCCTGGTCCCCAGCGGTGGCTCGGGGCGCGGTGGCATCATCCCAGCACGCGCCGCCACGGGGGCTGATGTCACGGCTAATTATAGCATCCCCCGTCCTTCGCCCCCGCCAAAGCTTTACCTGAGAGAGGGTAAAAATAACTCCTGGCGAGGGAGGAGCTGGAACGAGCCCAAGGACTCCTCCAGCATCTCCCAAACTTGCACAAACCAGGACGGCACCCTCCGTGCCCACTACACAGGGACGCGGCCACAGCTTGTCCCCAGCCGCGGGGTCAGGACGTGCTGGTGTCACCCAGCTCCTGGCTGTGACCGTCCCCGGTCACCTTCACCCCGGCTCAAGTGTCGGCTCCGGGACAGGTGGCGGAAACCAGAGTCATGCTCGTGCTCAGCAGCCCACGCAAACGCCAGGAACCGGCCCCTGGTGAAGCCGAGCGAGGCGGGTTAACGGCCCCGGCCGATGATGGAGTGTTTGCATTACAGCTTCTCCCACTCCCTCCTGCGATTGCTCCTGAGGAGACACGTTAAACCTCCCTGAGCCATGGGATGGGATCAGTCCCTCCTCGCTCATGCCAACAGGACTGTCCCACAGGGCCTGGGCAGCTCTGCTCACCCTGCCAGGGCAAAGCCAACCCCTCCAGACTTCTCTTCCATTTTCCTTCTTCTCCTCTCCCTCCTACAGACATCGCACAGAAAGTCCCCGTCCTGGGGAACACCAGAAATCCCACCCCGACCTCAGCCGGCTCTTACCCTCTCGCTCCCTGCCGAAAGCATCCTCTGGCGCCGGTCTGGCTGTGATCAACCCAGCTCCGTCCCAGCTTGCTCCCACAGGGCTGAGCCAGCCCAGCAGCCCAAACACCCTGCCAGATGAAGCCCCGATGCTTTTATAGCCCAGCCCTGCCCACGGGGCAGCTGCGGCTCATCTCCATCAACGGCAGAGAGCTGGGATGTGACCCGGTCCTCATGGCACGGTGGCTCCCAGCCCCCTAATCCGCCTCCCTGGTCCCATTTCCCAGGATGAGTTTCCAGCTCAGACTCTGGGTTGCTCCCAAAAGGCACAACCTTGCTCTCAGCTTTATGAAATTTCATCCCGTGGCTCTGGCGCTCATCCCCAAGGTCACCTGCCCTTCCAGGTTCTGACAGAGCCCTGGCTTTGTGGCAGCCACCAGTGTCCCTCTTACACAAGGGCCTTACTGGGAATATTGAGCTTGGGAAGCCCCAGGACGGCTCCTCGAGGGACAACTTGCTGTCACATCATCGGTCATTGTCCTGGCTGGGATCCCCAGCACACGCCCTGCCCATTCCACCGGCGTCCCTTGCTCGGGAAGAGCAGATACATTTGCGCTGGTATCGGATCAGATTGGTACCAGTTTCCTGGTTGCATTTGTTTGGCCAGGTTGGGGGTGCCCATGGCCACGAGCTGGGATATGTTCAGGGACTGGGATGTGCTCAGGAACCGGGATGTGCTCAGGAACTGGGGGCCTTGCATCCAAACTGGCAAGCTGGGATGCACTCATCGCACCCGGGCATCGGGCAAAACCTCCCGTCCAGCTCTTGCGCATCACAGCGCTGCCGGATTTAGATGCTCCCCTCCCCCTCGGGCCGGCGATGGCGGCTGCGGCACTGGGATGGGGCTGGAGATTGCTCTGTGGTCACATCGGATGCTTTTATGAAGTGCTGAGCGCAGGAAAAAAGCAAACCGCACGAAGGGGCTGTGCTGCTGCGGGGAAGAGACGCCTTGGCTCCCGGCAGCCAGCCCGGCTGCCGGCTCCATCCCACCGCCCTGCGGCAGAGCTGCCTCCCCGGGACCCCCCAGCCCAAGGCCTGGACGCCGTTCCTGGGGACAGCGGGGGCTCCCTGTGCCCCGCAGGGATCCGAAGCATGAGGTGACATCAGGCACCGGCTGGGCTTTGCAGGAGCCATCACCTGAACCACACAGCGCCCAAATCCTGCCCAATCCAGCCTGGCTTGGAGGAGGATGGATCTCGCACCGCTTTGGACACCGCCTTCGCCAGACGCTCCCGTGCACGGAGAGATGAGCCCACAGGGACGGGTGCTGCTGGGGCAGGATGAGCCCCGTGAGAATGTGGGGACACCACTGTCCTCCCACCCTTGCTGACACCGCTTGGGCGGGCGCTGCAGCAGGACAGTGTCACTGGGAAAACCTCTGGCTCCGGCTGCCCTGGTGAAGAGCCCAGAGATCCTGGCATATGGCGGCTCCGGAAACAGCCGGGATCCCAGCAGGGAGGGCCTGGCTGGAGCAGCGGGACAGGCTGCCAGGACCCTGCTGCCCCGCGGCGAGGATGGAGGATGCGGAGTGAGGATGGAGGATGCAGCGCAGGGATGAAGGATGTGGAGTGAGGATGCAGAGCGAGGATACAGGATGCAGAGCAGGGATGGAGGATGCAGAGCGGGGATGGAGGATGCACTGTGGGTACGCAGCACACCAGGGTCCTGCACACGCACTTGTGCACCCCCGTGTTTGCCGGACCTGGCAGCCCCTCAGGTTCCCCCCAGGAGCTCCCACCACAGCCTCGGTGCTTCTGGAGTCAGCGACATCTCTGCTCCGTCCTGCCAGCACAGGCTGGTCCCAGGGGACCTGGGGAGCCCGCAGAACCGCCCCTCGCTCCTCCTCCCTGCTCCTGATATAGCCTCCTCTCTCCGTCCCCTCTGAGCATCCCTCTGCTCCTCTCCCTCACTCCCGCTCTCTCTCACTCCTTTTCCCTTCTCCATTTCTCTTGTCTGAACTTGCCCCTTCTTCCTTCCCTGCTCTCGCCCAGCCCCTCTCACCCACTCCCTGAGGAACCAACACACCATTGGAGACCCCCAGGCTGTGGCAGGGCAGGGGCTGGGACCCCCACGCTGGAGCCAGGACCCCCACGCTGGGCAATGCCTCTCCAGATATTCTGCACCATCTCCTTCTCCAGCGAGGAAGGACCAAGGGAGGCTGCAGCCACTGGGAAGAGAGAGGATGGAACAGACGAGTTCCTGTACGGACAGGAGGAGGACGAGGAGAAGGAGGAGGAAGAGGAGGATGCAGGGGCAGCCACGGACTTCGTGGCCTTTGCGAGCAGCTGCACACTCCACGGGCTGAGCCACATCTTCGTGGAGGGCAGCCTGGGCGCTCGGCAGGTGCTCTGGGCACTGGCCTTCCTCCTCTCCCTCTCCGTCTTCCTCTACCAGGTGGCCGACCGCATCGTCTACTACCTAGAGTACCACCACGTCACGCTGCTCAGCGAGGAGGAGAGCCCCGAGATGACCTTCCCCGCCATCACCTTCTGCAACATCAACCGCGTGCGGGTCTCACAGCTCAGCCACGAGGACCTGCTCTACCTGGGCCCCCTGATTGACTACGAGCCCGGGATGGAGCTGGGCTTCACCCCAGCCCGGCTCAGCCCCGGGGATGAGGACGAGCCCCTAAATTTGTACGGGTTTTTTAACCGCACTTGCCACCAGCTGGAGGACATGCTGCTGAGCTGCAGCTACCGGGGCGAGCAGTGTGGCCCCGGGGACTTCGCCGTGGTGAGTAGCCCCAGGGCGACCAGGCATGGGGAGCAGCTCCACCGGCATCGTGTTGGATCAGACACAGCGAGCAACGCTGTCCTTGCCGGCTCGCTCAGGGACATGCTGAAATTTCAGCCCCGTCTGCCGTCACTTGGGCATCTCACTGGAGCTGGGGACAGCACAGGCTGCAGAGACCGGCTGGTGGGACACAGAGAGCAGCCCCAGGGCTGTGCTTGCAGAGGAGGTTCCTGGCACCTCCATCCTGGTGTCACCACCACCCGTGGGGCACCATGTGGTCCGCAACCCACTGGCCTCACATGGCCCCTGCCCGGGCTGGCAGCAGCTCCGTGGCGTGGAGACACGCCGGCTGCTGGAGGCTGGAGCATCTGAGGAGGGATGGGGGGGTCCAGGAGCCCGTCCAGCCCTGTCCTCTGCAGGGATGGAGGAGGGCTTGGAGGAGGTGCTGGGGCAGGCACAGGGCTGAGTGCCGCCGTCTCGGGGAGCTGGGGCTGCCGGGGGGTCTGTGAGGTCGAGGTGCTGTAAAGCTGCAAAGTGTCTCCTCCGAGTCCAAGCCATCCCTGAGCCTTGGTGGGGAACATCTCCTCCTCTACCAGGGCAGAGACGGGCTGTTCCAACAGTGAGAGACACCCTGTAGGGCGGGAACCTGGGTCAGACCATACCCCAGGCTGGGGTGATGATGTCCTCCTGGCTCCACGCTCTGGTCCTGGCAGAGGAGCCCCAGCCTCAGCCCCGTGTCCTCTCCTGCAGGTCTTCACCCGCTATGGGAAGTGCTACACCTTCAACTCAGGGCAGGACGGGAAGCCTCGGCTCATCAGCATGAAGGGGGGCACCGGCAACGGCCTGGAGATCATGCTGGACATCCAGCAGGATGAGTACCTGCCAGTGTGGGGGGAGACAGGTAAGTCACTGTCCCCACTGGGTCACCAGCAGCTCCCGGGGTCCTTCCAGCCCTTTCCCAGCTCCCCACCCCATGGGTCCACATCCCTCAGGCTCCCTCTTCTTCCCTCCTTCCATTTCTCATCACTTCGGGTCTTTTTCTTTCCTTTTCCTTCCTTGTCTTTGCTCTTCACCATGGCAACTCCCCGTTGGTTTAGACAAGCAGCCATCACTTGTTTATAAATAGAGGCAAATGCTTTCCCTGCTGCTCTCCCCGCGTGTGGGGCAGGAGGGTCAGAGGCGGAGGGGACAAGGACATGGAGTAGCAAACAGATGGATGGATGGATGGATGGATGGACGGACGGATGGACGGACACATGAACGAATGATTTTGCCCAGGGGAAGGGTGGGAGGCAGGAGAAGTTTGGCGCAGTGGGGTTCAGTGCCATGCTCACCCCGCTTCTCTCTGCCGCAGACGAGACCTCGTTTGAAGCCGGGATCAAGGTGCAGATCCACAGCCAGGATGAGCCCCCGCTGATTGACCAGCTGGGCTTCGGGGTGGCTCCTGGCTTCCAGACCTTCGTGTCCTGCCAGGAGCAGCGGGTAGGGCCTGGCAGGGTCTGCTGTGGGATGCTGAGCCCCCTCCCCGTGCCCCCGTGTTGGAGGGGGGAACCCCTGGGGATGGATGCAGTGAGGGCGTCTGTCCCATCACCACGCTGCGGGGCTGGTGGGCTTCTCTCCTTACTTCTGGCTTCTACCCCCTTCCCAGCTCATCTATTTGCCACCTCCCTGGGGCGACTGCAAGGCCGTGGTGGGCGACTCGGAGTTCTACGACACGTACAGCATCACTGCCTGCCGCATCGACTGCGAGACCCGCTACCTGGTGGAGAACTGCAACTGCCGCATGGTCCACATGCCAGGTGAGCCCAGCGTGCCTTGGCCTCCAGCCCCCACCGGGCTCAGCCCCTCGACACAATCCCACCAGGAAAAACCTGCTTTCTGTCTCCCCCAGGCGACGCCCCTTACTGCACCCCAGAGCAGTACAAGGAGTGCGCGGACCCGGCTTTAGGTGAGGCTGCCGAGCCCCTGGGACCGAGCCGCGGGTGTTGGGTTTCTCCATCTCTCCATCTCCCTCTCTCCCTGCCCAGATTTCCTGGTGGAGAAGGACAATGAGTACTGCGTCTGCGAGATGCCCTGCAACGTGACCCGCTACGGCAAAGAGCTCTCCATGGTGAAGATCCCCAGCAAGGCCTCCGCCAAGTACCTGGCCAAGAAGTACAACAAGTCGGAGCAGTACATCGGGTAACGTGCTGCGGCCGCGGCAATGGGGCAGCCTCTTGGCCCTCCATCCCAGATCTCAGCCTGATGCCACTTCTGTCCTGCACAGGGAGAATATCCTGGTGCTGGATATCTTCTTCGAAGCCCTGAACTACGAGACGATCGAGCAGAAGAAGGCGTACGAGGTGGCTGGCTTGCTGGGTGAGTGTTGGCGGCTGCGGCAGCACCCAGCTGGCATCCTCCAACAAGGTGGTCTCACGCTGGTCCCGTGCACCAGTGGCCCTGGTCCTGAGGCACACGGATGTGCCGGCAGTGGGGATGCAGAGCAGGACCCCCCTGCCATGGCACCAGGTGATGAGTTCTGCCCTTTCTCTGCCCCCTCTGACACCGGACTCGTGCCACCCTGATGGCTTCTCTCTGCTCTGCAGGTGACATCGGAGGGCAGATGGGGCTGTTCATCGGGGCCAGTATCCTCACAGTACTGGAGCTGTTCGACTACGCCTACGAGGTGAGTGTCTCTGTCATCTCACGGCTGCCGGGGAGCCCGGGTTATCCCAGAGCAACAAAACGCTGGCATGGGACATGGGGAAGAGCCTCCCAGAAGACCCCACGGCACTGAAATGTGGCTCTCTCCTTCCAGTACCTGAAAGGGGCCTATAAGAAGGTGGGGGAGGATCTGTTCTCAAGGGTTTGTAGCAACAGGACAAGGGGTGATGGTTTTAAGCTAGAAAAGGGTAAATTTAGGTTAGATGTTAGGAAAAAGTTCTTTACTATGAGGGTGGTGGAACACTGGAACAAGTTGCCCAGGGAGGTGGTGGAGGCTCCATCCCTGGAGATGTTCAAGGTCAGGCTTGATGGGGCTCTGAGCAACCTGACCTAGTTGGAGATGTCCCTGCTTATTGTAGGGGAGTTGGGCTAGATGGCCTTTAGAGGTCCCTTCCAACCCAACACATTCTGTGATTCTGTGATTCTCTGGCAGGTGATAAAGCACCGGCTGTGCCGGCGGGGCAAGTGCCCCAAGAACCACAAGAGGAACAACACGGACAAGGGCGTCGCGCTGAGCATGGACGACGTGAAACGCCACGTAAGTGCCGGGCCCACCGGGGAGCTGCCGGGCCCCTCTTGCAGCTCAGAGGATGCCCCAGCGGGAGGGGAGTCGGTGTTTTGGGGAGCGCTTGGGAAAGGAGCCGAGGCACCAGGCAGAGATGATGTGGGTAGACAGGACTCGATCTTTGGGGGGGTTCAAGTGAAACCAGTGACCCCAGCGTCCCATCCGTCCTCTGCTCTGCAGAATCCCTGTGAAAGCATACGGGGCCACCCGGCAGGCATGACGTACGCAGCCAACATCCTACCTCATCACCCGGCCCGGGGCACCTTTGAGGACTTCACCTGCTAACCGACATCTGGATGTACAACCTGAGCTACCAAAGCCCTCCGGAGAGCTGCCCTCCTCCCTGCGAGCGCCAGCGGAGAGACACATCTAGGGGACCTTGCTCCTCGCCACGGTGGGACACGGAGAAGAGCGACGGCCTCGGATTTCGGGGCAGGCGGTCGGGTCGTGTGATGCTCGGACCCGGCGCGCAGCCCCCGCGGCAGCTGCTCCACGCCTGCCCCGCTCCTTCAGAGACTCGAGGACGCTCCAGCCCGGCCATCCTCGCGGTGCGGGGAGCGACACGCACAGCGGGCTGGGGCACGGGCCTGCCCCGTCTCCTCTCCTCGGCTCCCCTCGGCCTTTTTAACTAGAAACCCAGAAGCCAAGAAGAAGCAGCCATTCGGCCGCAGAGTCTCCATCCACAGCCCTGTCCATCTGTCCGTCCATTGTCTCCATGCTCATCCTGCTCCAACCCCTCGGCCGGCGCTTGCTGGGACCCCCGTGCCCGGCAGGAGGGATCATCGAGGAGCCCCACGGCGTGCCCGGCCGCGGGTTCGGCAGTCCCGGCAGAGCCTCGCTGTCCCCTGGGACCGCGGTGGCCCACGGCCCACCCTCGCCTGCACACTCCTGGCCACTCCACACGCATGAAGACGAGGCATTTCCACTCTCCAAAACGTCTTCCTCAGCACGCTGCCCCAGGGACGGCGGTGCCCGGACACCGAGCTCGCTGGCCGGCCAGAAGGGACTCGGCCCGGGGGTGCCACCTCGGCACCGAAGACCCCACTGCCCTCGGTCCTGCTGGGTTGGGCGATGCTGTGGTCTCCCTTGCCTGTCTCCCCAGCCCGGCTGGTGCCAGCCTTGCCCCGCAGTCCCTCCTGTCCCCAGGGAACCTGGGGCCACCCCCTGCGGCCCCCAGAAACAGCCATTCTCGGGGAGAAAGGCGGCCGGAAAACCCCCATTCCGGCTGTGGCCACCAGCCCGGCTCAGCCCGTGGCACCACGAGGGACAGCCCCTTGGCAGGCCTTTGGCCAGGCGGGCACAGGAGCCCCAACACCACACGGGTTCGTAGGTTGAGGGACACCCCATGGTACAGGGTGCTCTGGTCCACGGGACTGCAGGCTCCCACCCCCTGACCCCCCCCGCCAGCAGCTGCCGCTGGGCACCGCGAGCCCTGGGCATCTTCGGGGTGCCTGCCCGGGGACCGCCGCTGCTCCCCCCGCCGCTGCCCCCTCCCCGGCACGCAGAGACCTGCCCTGGCAGCCCTGGCAGGGGCTCCAGGGTCAGTGGAAATTGGCCTCCCCCAGCCCCCCACACATCGAGCAAGAGCCCTCCCAGGGCTGAAGTGCTACTTATCTTTAAGAGCTTTTGCAATAAGCCTTTTTAGTAATTATTCCTTCTAAACCGCAGGTTTATTTTTATTGTGGTCATTATTATTATAATTATTATTATTATTTGCTTCCTGACCAAAATTAGGAGCTGGGGGTCAGTCCTTCGTGTCCAGCGATCGCCCAAAGACGACGGGTCGGCCACGTCCATAAATTTTCTTATGGATTTTTCCTACTGTTCCATTGCATTTCATGTATTTATTTTCTTTCTTTCTTTCTCTTTCCCATGGAAGCTGTTAAAGATGGGGCTGGGGTTTGACCTTGACGCTCACCTGTTGACGCTTTTTTTGTTTGTTTCTATTATGTCATCTGCATTTTATATTTCTTATATATAATATATATGACTATATATATATGTGTACATATATATATATATCTCTATATGCATCATATCAGTGTAGATACCCATCTAGTAGCATTTAGGCCTTGTTCTTGTGCCATTTTTCTTTCTGTTCCTGATCTCTGAATGCCTTCAAGTGTATAAAGTGTTGAATTCTCTCTGGTATCTGTACTATGTACACACATTTTCATAGGAAGCACAATAAGATGACAGATGCATTGTACATCAATACCTGCTACTCTTAACGATGATATAAAGAATGATATAACTCCTGAACGCTGAGCCTCTCTCTCTTGCTGAGCTGCTGGAAATGGTCCCCAGGGAGGCAGGTGGGGATGGCATCATCTCGGGATGTTCTTGAAGGTATCGCTGAAATCCTGGAGCCGAGACCAAGAGGGAGGGAGGATAAATCATAGAATCATCGAATCGCTTTGGTTGGAAGAGACCTTTGAGCTCACAGAGTCCACCCGTTCCCCCAGCACGGCCAGGGCACCACTAACCCATGTCCCTCAGCACCACATCTCCAAAAGAAAAAAAGCTCTGGTTGACTTCCAGCGCTGTCTTTAAACGAGCACGTGAACACCGGCAGCATCAGAGCGGGTGGATGTGGAAGAGCCATGTCCAAGCTCCCTTTGCCAAGTGCTGCGCTGCTGTGGCCACTGCTCCGGGTACCTCGGGCAGCCCCAGCCCTCCTGCCTGGTCCTGCTCTGCCATCTGAACACGCTCCGAGGGACACCCCGGACCGAGGATGGGAACAGACTTTGGCTCCGGAGCAGGGGGAGGAGGATTCACAGATGCACAGCTGCTGATCTCCACCAGCTCCAACACTTCTGTGCTTTGAGACAGACACCTGAGACTCAGCAGAAATGAGTCATCTCTTCAACATCACCTGGTCTTAATTTAACCCCGTTAGTAGCAGTTGTAGCACAAGCCATATGGAAACAAACTTCACGTCCTAAAAATTTCCAGCTACAAAGAGGAAAAAGTAACGTGCCAGATCCGACGCTGGGCACCCAAAAGAGCCCTCAGGACTCCATAGAATCACAGAATGTGTTGGGTTGGAAGGGACCTCTAAAGGCCATCTAGTCCAACCCCCCTGCAATAAGCAGGGACATCTCCAACTATGTCAGGTTGCTCAGAGCCCCATCAAGCCTGACCTTGAACATCTCCAGGGATGGGGCCTCCTCCACCTCCCTGGGCAACCTGTTCCAGTGTCCCACCACCCTCCGAGTAAAGAACTTTTTCCTAACATCTAACCTAAATCTACCCTTTTCTAGCTTAAAACCATTACCCCCATGGAGCTGAGGAACAGGGAGCGGGCAGGGAACGCTGAAATGCCAACCCCCTCTAGTCGCTCGGCTCCAGCCGCATCCCCGTTGCTCCTGGAAATGGCAGACGGGTGTTTTGCATTTAAACTAGCACGGTCGCGCTGCTACTGGGGTCCTCTGCCAGAGCTGGTGCTGCAAAGGCCACGGGGTGGGCTCTGAATAGGAACTAGATAATATAGCTAAGCCCAGAAGGGAGTTAATGAACCTAAATTAATTGGAGCCAGCCACCGCGAGTAGCGGGTGCAGCTGCGCGTGGCCGCTCCCTGCGCAGCGGCAGCTCCTGTGGCAGGGCAGGAGGTGACCCTGCCTCGGCCAGCTCTAATCCCTGCCACAGCTCTCCATTAACCTGCTGGGCTGCGCTGGGAGCAGGTCACCCCATCCATCTGTCACAGCCTCGCCTCGGCACAGCCCCGGCTTCGGCTCAGCTGTCTGAGGTTTCCGCTGCTCCTGGGCACGGTGCCTGGGAGCCACGGCCACGGATGGACTCGCCAAGGAGGTGCCTGGGCCCCAGTGGGGCACGGCCGATGAAGCTCTGCAGGGAGCCAGACAGGACACGACGTGAGCAGCTCTTGGGTAGGAAGTGGAAAAGCTGCACGCCTTCGTAGAATTACAGAGTCATAGAATCGTCTTCGTCGGAAGAGATATTTAAGATTATCAAGGCCAACCGTTCCCCAGCACTGCCAGGGCACCACTGACCCGTGTCCCTCAGCAGCACATCTCCACGGCTTGGAAACCCCTCCAGGGATGGGGACTCCACCACTGCCCTGCCCCGCCTGGCACAGCCCTTCACAGCCCTTCCCACCAAGAAATTGTTCCTCCTGTCCAACCTCAACCTCCCCTGGGGCAACCTGAGGCCGTTTCCTCTTGTCCTGTCGCTTGTTCCGTGGGAGAAGAGCCCGACCCCACCTGGCTCCAACCTCCTTTCAGGGAGTTGTGGAGAGCCAGAAGGTCTCCCCTGAGCCTCCTTTTCTCCAGGCTCAACCCCCCCAGGTCCCTCAGCTGCTCCTCACCCAGCTTCGTTGCCCTTCTCTGGCCACGCTCCAGCCCCTCAAGGTCCTTCTTGTAGTGAGTGGCCCAAAACTGACCCCAGGATTGGAGGGGTGGCCTCCCTAGTGCCCAGTCTAGAGGTAAAATTCAGACTCAAGGCTCCAATGTGCATGTGATCGATCTTTGCACCATCAGAGCCTTGAAGGCCAGGGAGCTCCAGCCTGCTCGGGGTTACAGTGGCTCATGGATGGATGCACCACGCGTGGGCTGCACGGGGCCATGGAGGCACGTGGGGCAGGCAGCCTGTTTGCATCACGTCTGATGGTGCAAGACTCACGCTGTGCACAGGACAAGGAGTTCCTTAGATGTCACGGGAAGCCTCTCTGATGACCCACGCAAGGACGGGGCGTGACACACCTCAGGCCTGAGGTGCTGGGAAGCACCTGCTTGCACGCTGCCACGTTCACCTGTGGATTGCGCGGCTGAAAACCCTGCGGAGGAGGGAGTAATCATGTGAAGAGCCACGGCAGAGATAGCATCACCTCTTCTCCTCCCCGGCAGCAAGTCCCAGTTAGCACTTGGTCGCTGCCAGCAGAAACTGGAGCCCTGGGTGCTGCTGGGCTGCCTGGAGCCAGAGCCGTGCTGCTCGGGGAAGGTGGTTTCGGAGGAGCTGCCCCGTGCCAGCAGGTACAGCAAGATGAAGGTGCCCAGGGTAGCGTTCCGCAAACCGTTTTCCACGGGGAGGAGCAGAACAACCAAACCCTCCAGGCAGAGGACAGGAGGAAGGACAAGTGTAAGGAGACACGGAGCCAAGGAGGCTGGGGTTGTTTTCTCCTTGTGTTTCCTACAAAGCGCGGCTGGTCGCGGCAGACAGAGCGGACTGGGCAGGGAGCATCCCTGGGACATAGGGATGGGGTCTCCCCCAGCTCTGCTCACGCAATGTGGGGTCTCGGTGCCGAGCTGAGCAGCTTTGCGGGTCCCACATGCCTCTCTCATTTCTCAGCTCAGCCTTTGCTTTCTCTCGCTCTCACCCCACCTTGCTCCGCGCGCCCCTCCCAGGAGCCAGGCACCTTTCCAGCCTGCCCAAAAGGCTCCTGCCAGGCTTTAAGTCTCAGTCGAAGTTGCATCTGAACAATGCGGAGCAGATAAGTTCCACTGCTTCTCCTCCCCATGAATATTTCATCAAGCTGCTGGGCACCGAGCCTGTCGGAGGTGGCATTAAATTAACTGCACGGACACATGGGTGCTGAGACAACAGTTAATGGCTGTGCTCAAAGCTTCGTGGCTTTCATCGAGGATCGGAAACGCCGTATCTGGCAGAAAAGGTGCCAGCACATCCCCACTTCTCTGCTCAGTCAACAATGCCATGCAGAAGACAGCCTCCGAAATGCCCCGTGATCATCGTTAAATTGCTTAATTAATACGTGTGGTCTGACTGCTCGCTCGGCTTTTTTTCACAGCTTAATGCTGGCTGGATTTGTGACCCTTTTCTCTCCAAGCAACTGCAAGGAGAAGTGCTCCGGGGAACAAGGAACTTAATGCTAATACTTGCAGGAAGCGGCCTTTAATTCTAATTTTCTGTAGCAGCCCAAGTGAGGTCAGAATCCTTTCCCTGGGTGCTCAGCTGAAACCCAAACAAGCTGACTCCATGTCCATGTCTGCTCCCATGAGCTTGTTCCTCAAGATATTAAGGATGGCAGATCTGGTGAGAGGTGCTACTGCCATGTCCACACGTTGGAGAACATTCCCCAGGGCAGGCGAAGCCGCCTTCCTCCGAGCTCATCCCAGAGCAAGGGAGGCTTCAGGACCAGCATCTCCTGCAGCAGGCACGTGTTTCTACAGGGAGTGCTGCAGTTCTGGCCTGGCAAGCGTGGGACTGACGCCACAACCCTCCTTGGCTCTGGGGTGCTCTGACTGTAGCAATTCCCGTGCAGGAACTGACGGCTGCAGTGGAAATCAGCCAGGCTAGATCAGGATGGGAGACATCAGCACAAGTGAGATGTCAGCTGAGGTAGAGAAAGGAGTCCCTGAGCCTGAAGAGAGCTCGAAGGCTGCCAGCCAAAGGATTTAAGGAGCTGCAAATTCTCTCACAGTGGCTTTGCACAGAGCTGGGAGCCCCTAGCACAGAGCCCGCTGCCTCTCCCACCCCAGCGTCCACAGGACTCTCCACTCTCCCGTGGACCTTGCATCCCTCACAGGCTCCCCATGAACATTGCCCCCAGGACCCTGCATCTCCAGTAGCAACTCTCATGGACCTCCTGCCTTTCCCTAATCCCCCAGGACCCTGTACCCCCAAAAGCAACCCTCATGGACCCTGTGCCCTTCCCTAACTCCCCAGGACCTTGCATCTCCAAGAGCAATCCTCATGGATCCTGTGCCCTTTCCTAACCCCTCATGGACCCTGTATCTCCAAGAACACCCCTCAGGACCCTGTACCCCCAAGAACACCCCTCATGGACCCTGTGCCCTTCCCTAACGCCCCAGGACCCTGCCCCAGGACGCTGCCTTCTCCCGTACACCCCCATGACCCCAGTACCACCCCCGGACCCGGACCCGGCTCCATCACCCCCACGACCCCCACGACCCCCACGACCCCCACGACTCCCCCCGCGGCCCCTCCCGCCCCTCCCAGTGCGACCC
>VZZY01011851.1:56585-70590 GCA_013400335.1 Eurystomus gularis | reverse complement strand
CGGGATGGCGCAGGCCAGCCTGGACCAGGCCCGCAAGAGGCCGGCGCCGCAGCAGCTTCAGCAGGTGCAGCCGCAGGCCGTGCCTAACCGCAACCACAAGTAAGGGCCGGAATCCCCGGGGCAACGGGGACAGCCCCGCGCATCGGGGCGTTTCAGGGCATCCCGGGGCAGCGAGGGCATCCCGGGGCGTCCCTGGGTGTTGGGGCCATCCCTGGGCAGTGGGACATCCTCAGGCAGTGCGGTGTCTCAGGGCATCCCAGAACATCTTCAGGCAGCGGGGTGTTTCAGGGCATCTTGGGACATCCTTGGGCATCAGGGTGTCTCAGGGCAGCGGGGACATCCCAGGGTGGGAGCACAGGCACGTTGCCTCTCTCCCCAAAGACCCCACTTGGAGAGGCCGGGTTTAGGGGTGCAGGCAGGCACTCCTGAAATGGGTTTGCAGGTGGGGACCGGGCGGTGGGAAGCATCAGTCGCTGATTTTGGGGTAACTGGCTCTGGCTGTGTCAGGCGCGCTGCCTTCGAGCTGCGCTCCGGCTTCTCATGGCTGCTGCTTGGTGGGTGGTTGAGAGGACATCAGGTGCAGCCCCTCTGGGAGAGGGGGTTTCAGGTGAATAAAGAATGACACGAGCTGCTGCACAAGAGCAAGTTTCTGTTACGTTTAACGTGATGCCTCACTAACACCAGGAGTTCATCCCTTTGCTTAAAATGCGGCTCCTAGAGGAGTCAATCTCAAGCTAACCGAGGCTGGAGAGTCGCTCTGGTTGGGCATCGTGCCCACGCGGCCTTTCCAGCGCGGTGTAACCCCACGCTCCGAGCTCTCCTGGGGGCTGCGAAATGTGCAGGTCATTAGTCACCCTGCTGCAGAGCTCGTCAGCTGCGCAGAGCTGGAGGCCTGGCAGGGCCTGGGAGGAATAAAGAGCCTGAGTCTGTGCTGACGGCAACGATAAGTGCGTCTGAAAAGCAGAGCCCAAGCCTGGCACCCAGGCTGAGAGGAGCTGTCATCTTGCTCCCTCGTGAATGCCCACGGTTCATGTGCTGGAAGCGGTTGCCATTTTAACGCCCGTGTGTGCATCTTCTTCCTTAACAGTGCTAAAAAGAAGAAGATGGCTGACAAAATTCTACCTCAGAGGGTGAGTGGCGTGCGCGGCGGCAGCCCGCGTCGATAGGAGGTGGGCGGGAGGCGTGCGGGGGAGCTGATGGTGATTTGTGTTCTCAACTGGCTCTAGATTCGTGAACTTGTCCCCGAGTCTCAGGCCTACATGGACTTGCTGGCTTTTGAAAGGAAGCTGGACCAGACGATCATGAGGAAACGCCTGGATATCCAGGAGGCTTTGAAGCGACCCATTAAGGTAGGGGAGAGCCGCGCTTGTGGTTGTCATCAGTGAGGTTTGGAAGCTTTTACTTAAGTTGAGACAGCAGGAGGGCGCTGAAGCTTGGGTCGTGTCCCTGTAAGCGTGGCCTTGCTGGGAATCGTAATGCTCCAGATGTAACCAGGGAGTGGAAGCCAAAACGCTTCGTTCCCTGCTGTCTGCCCCAGGAGAGGGGGAATATGAGGCAGCTAAAACCATTAAGTTTCATTTTAGCAATACCGAAGCCCTTTACTTCAGAATTAACAGTGAGCCGCTGCTTTCTCTCTTAGCAAAAACGAAAGCTACGTATTTTTATCTCCAATACCTTCAACCCAGCCAAGTCGGATGCAGAGGATGGTGAAGGAACAGTCGCATCCTGGGAGCTTCGGGTGGAAGGACGGCTGCTGGAGGATGTAAGTGTGAAATACCCAACCACAGAAGTGACTTTATGGTTCTGGGATTGGCAATGGAACCAGTTTCTTGGTGTCTGAGAGCACAGCTAGGGGCTTGATACCCTCCTTCATCTCTGTTTTCCAAGGAGTCTGATGGTGACGAGACCGAGAGCCCAACTTGGAGACCGATGGGTATCCCCATGGCAGGACATGAGTTATACAAAGTTCTTGTAGCTCTAAGAATTAATGGTGAGAGCAGATCAGTGGCGCTTGTGTACCCGGGCTCGGAGAAGCGGGGCACTTGCATTGTCTGTAATCGCTGAGTGATTTAATCCCTGCGAGCTCATCTTTAACTCCGGTCTTTCACTTTCTGACTTGGAACTTGTTTTTCAAGCACACGTTGGTGGACTGAGGTGTTTGGAACTTAGAGGAACGCTGTTGCGCACGGTGGCTGTGCTTGAGTGCTGAGACTTGCTCTCCTAACCCTTTTCCTCCCTGTGTTGCTTGCAGTCTGCTTTGTCCAAATATGACGCCACCAAGCAGAAAAGAAAGTTCTCATCCTTCTTTAAATCTCTGGTCATTGAACTTGATAAAGACCTGTATGGCCCTGACAATCACCTAGTAGAGGTGAGCTGCTTTTCGCCGTGTTACCTCTAACGATGGGTTGGTGTTCCCGCAGACGGGGTTTGTTACCCCTTGGAACTTGGGAGGTGGGGATACTTAAGGCTTGACCAAGTGGCTGGGAGCCAGGAGCTCTTGGGTTTTTGTCTCAGCTTTGCCTTGGACTTGCTGGGGGTCTGAACAAACGTGTCAGCTCTTGTTCTAAGCTGTAAGTGGGAATAAGGTGAACTTTCTGTAGGCGGGTGGGGTTTCCTGGCAAGCTTGTTGGGTGCCCAGCAGCAGGAGCAAAGGGAACCCCGTGGGGAGGGTGTTTCTAAATGCCCTCTCATGTTCCAGTGGCACAGGACTGCTACGACTCAGGAGACAGACGGCTTCCAGGTGAAGAGGCCGGGAGATGTAAATGTGCGTTGTACTGTCCTCCTGATGCTGGATTACCAGGTAAGGTGTCGGGAGTACCAGTGCAGTGACTGTTGTCAGCTCTGTCTGTGGCCATCTCACCATCCTGTGCTTTTCGTGTCAGCCTCCCCAGTTCAAACTGGATCCCCGCTTGGCTCGTCTCTTGGGGATCCACACTCAGACCCGGCCGGTGATCATCCAGGCGTTGTGGCAATACATCAAGACCCACAAGCTGCAGGACCCCCACGAGCGGGAGTATGTCATCTGTGACAAGTACCTCCAGCAGGTAACGGCGTGGCTGGAACAAGCGGCGCTTTCGGCTCTTCTTTGTCAGCAGCCCACGATCGCTGGCACCGAGCTCTCGTTCCTTTCCTCAGCCCTGTGTTTCTGCCACAGATATTTGAATCTCAGCGGATGAAGTTCTCGGAAATCCCGCAGAGACTTCACGCGTTGCTTATGCCCCCGGAACCGATCATCATTAATCACGTCATCAGGTGAGACCGGTCCCCGTGACTTGGTAATTGCAGGAAGAAGAGTGGAAGGGATGGATGAGGCTGGTGCAGGAAGACGATGTAACATGTTCTGCTTTTCAGCAGCAGTTCCCGTGCTGCCTGTCTTTGTTTCTTTGTACAAGAACAGCCGCCTCTTGCCTTTACCACATCCCTCTTTGCCACAAGGCACTCCCACGTTCCTGCTGTGCTTTGCATCGCGCTTTTGTAGATGGAAATCTGCTCAGAGCAATCACTTCGTCCTTGCGCTGCAAAGCCATCCGTGGAGCTCTGCAGCTTGGTGTCAGAGCTGAAGCAAACGCTCGCGTGGCTTGTGGGCCACATGCTGCCTCGTCCTGGAGGAGCTACAATTCGGTGCTTTCTTGAGCTACTCACTTATTTTGGCTTCTTTCCCGGTGCCCCTAGCGTTGACCCAAATGACCAGAAGAAGACAGCCTGCTATGACATCGATGTGGAAGTGGATGACACCCTGAAAACTCAGATGAATTCCTTTCTGCTGTCCACCGCCAGTCAGCAGGAAATTGCTGCTCTGGATAACAAGGTAGGGGAGAGCTCCTCGGGCAGGAACGTGGCTCTGGAGCCCTGAGCAGGACAGGAGCTGGGCTCTGCTCCCTGGTGCAGTGGGAAGCTGGAGCAGGATAAGCCACGCTTACAAACACGGGGCCGCACCTGGAAGCGTGGCTTTAAAACAGATGGTCAGTGGGGAAATTGGTCACATTTACAACAGGAAACTGGGACTTGAAAACCCTGTTTGATAGGTGTAAGCCAGGCAGGGAGTTTCAGAATTTGCCTTCATGTGCTGGGTCTCTTGATGTCTCTGACTTTTTCCCCTCTTCAGCAGTTTAGTTGCTGTGCTTATCTCCTTCAGATTCATGAAACAATAGAGACAATTAACCAGCTGAAGACCCAGCGGGAGTTCATGCTGAGCTTTGCCCGAGATCCTCAGGGCTTCATCAACGACTGGCTACAGTCCCAGTGCCGGGATTTAAAGGTAAAAGCTTTCTCTGGTGTGGAAGGTGGATCCAGTCACACGCTTCCCTCATTAGAACCAGCTCCCACAGAGAGAGAGGCAATTTCCTGCTCAGAAAGCAAGACTAGAATTGGAGTAAAGCGAAAGGACCTGACCTGACCGTACTGAAGTTTCTTTGAGGACAGGGGAGGGCGTGTGGGTTTGCTCAGCACAGCCAGAGCTCTTGCTCTCCCTGAACCGCTTTGTCCTTTGTGCTCTCCAGACAATGACTGACGTGGTTGGGAATCCTGAAGAGGAGCGTAGGGCTGAGTTCTACTTCCAGCCGTGGGCTCAGGAAGCCGTGTGCAGATACTTCTACTCCAAGGTGAGTGTCCCCGAGCAGGGGTCCCTCTCCATACCCTGTGGCTCACAGTACCCGTCACTCCTTGCTGTGAGGGTGGAAGGTGGCCGTGCTAAGCTTTGCTTGTAGACACTGCTGATGCGTCTGGGTCCAATAGAATCATTTAGGTTGGAAAAGACCCTTAAGATCATCAAGTCCCAGCTTGAGTTCACCCTTTTCCTGATGGGTTCTGTGTCACTCGGGTGCTGCACCACTGGAGTACGCTAATGCTGCGGTTCTGGCCTCTCTTGCAGGTGCAGCAGAGACGGCAGGAGCTGGAGCAGGCCCTGGGAATCCGTAACACATAGGCTGCTCCGTCCTCCCCAGCCAGAAGGCGTCACAGCTATTTGTGGAGACGGAGAGCTGCAGACTACGCCGTGAAGGCTCACGCCAGCCCGCTCCGGCAGCGAGGCCCACGTCATTATTCATCCTGGCGTTGTCCCTGCTGGGGCAGCTCCAGGACATCTGGGGTCTTCTGGGGTGTGGCGAGCAGACAGGCTCTGACGAACACACATTTCTACCTGGTTTTCTTCCTGACTGTTGCCTTGTCAGACCCAAGGCTCCCTCGACCGCCCGTAGCGTCCCCGGTAGCCAGTACAACGGCTGACTTGGAGCCTTCCTCAAGTTCAGGAACCACAGCCCAGTTCCTCCCCAACTAGTGTCTAGCTGTGGCACACATGAGACCTGGATCTGCTTGGAAGGGTGTTGTTCTGGGGCCGGTCTCTTCCCTGCCTCATTTTTTTAGCAAGATGCCAGGAGGTGTAGTGGGCAGGACGCCGTGAGCTGACATACCTCCCTGCCCTGCCTCCCTCGCTCGGAGGCTGCTGCTGCACTGGGCTGCCTCATAGGTCACTCTCCTTCTTGAGGAAGTTACTGGACTGCGTTAGAGAATTGCTTCTTCCCTTTTTCCCTGCCCTCTTCCCTTTGTGTTCTGTGGTGGCCTATCACAGGTGAGAGAAGGAGGCCCCGGCTCGCTGTGGAAGCAGTGGAGTGGGGAGACTTCTCTGCACTTCCAAAGACCTGTGCTTGCGGTTCCCCAAGCTGTCGTGCTGCTGGTTTTCCATGTAGCAGGGTGAGGAGACATGGTGGTGTAGGTTCATTCCTTTGGGACAGTTATCCTGTGTCACTTGCTGTGGGGACTGGAGGCTCCTTCGTGTGGATCTGAGGGTGTAACAGGACAGTCCTTGGGAATGGACATAGCTCCAAGTGTGTGTGAGTCAGCAGGTGCTTCCACGCTGAAGCTTCTGTGGTTTTTAGTCAAGTTTTAGGTTCTGGGGCTGTCGTAAGGCCCAGCATGGATCAGGAATGTACAAGTAGATTTCCTCTACTGCGGGGAGTAGCAGCCCAGATGCCTCTTCATGGAACGAATTCCTCATGAACTAGTGGTCAGGAGTAAGAGGATGACTTCTCTTAACCCAGACCTCAGTATTTCTGCTCGGGACTAATGCAAACGGACTCGAAACTTGGTCGTATTCTCTTGGAATAGCTGCAGAACCGCGTTACTGACGAACCCCCTCGTCCCCACACCCAGCTCTGGGGTGGTCGGGAAGGCTGCGGTGAGTTGGGGAGTCTGGGTGGCCCTGCTCCTTGTGTCCGTGTTACTACATGTCTGTGAGTAATAGACTCTCGACTTCCCTTCTCCTTTGCCCCCTTCCGAAGTGGCTCCTCGTGGTACTGGGGTGAAGGTGTCGGTGCTGAAGCAGCCCCCGGGCTCCTCAGGGCAGTCACGTGGGGAGAAGGCCGAGTCCTGCGTAGGCAAACGTAGCTGTGCAGAGTAACTGCTTTTCTTAATATTACGGTTTTTCCATGGACCAAATCTTTTTTTTTTTTTGTACTGTATCCTTGTAGACGTCACCCAGTTTTAATAAAAGCCTCCTGTGAAGGAAGCTGTCCTCCCTCCTTCTGTGCTGCCAGGACGCGTTCGCGGTGGATGACACTTCATGTACTTGTCTCAGAAGGGACAGGATTATCTCCTTTTTCTTTTTTTTTTTTTTTAACAGCCAACTGGGTTAAGAGACTGGGTAGAAAATGTTCTTCATACTTTGGCCTTTTATAGAGGGCCCTTCATGTGAAGAGCTCCTGGCTTGCAGGGTCTGCTCAGCCTTTGCAAAGTGCCTTTGTGGTAAACAAAGTAACTTGAGCAAAACTGGTAATCCGGTGGCCAAGCTGCTGGTAAGGCCTAGAGGGCCTGGTTTCCACACCACAGAGCTGCGACAGCCTCATGCACCCCAGGGGAGTCGGGCATAATTTTGAGGAAATTGTGTTAAAGCTTATGCGCCGGGGTTTAAAACTCTGCCAAGGGGCCTCGCTCCTTTCCCCCTGCCTGGTTCAGAAAGTGGAAATGTAATGATTTACAGAAAACCCGCCAGGCCGCGGTGCGAGGGGAGGGTCCTCGGGGTGCAGAGGAGAACTTGGCCCAGGGTCAGGCGCTTGGTGCTGAGCCGAGGGCAGGAGCTGGGTGCTGGGTCTGCAACCGGCTGGGTCAGATTTCTTGCCGGGGGGGGGACATGGCATTTCTGAGGGAGAACAAAATGGTTTTATGCTGAAAAAACGGGAGAAAGACTCGGCAGCTCTGCAGGGATTTGGGATCTGAGCTACGTCACCTTTGCATCAGGGGAGCAAAGCCCCCCGCACTTCCAGCACCGTTCTCCCCCTCCCCGGTGCCCGGTGCCCCCCCGGGGCGAGGCGGGGCTGGGGGCGGGCCGGGGCCGCCCCTGCTCCGGGCAGCCGTGAAATACCGGCGTCGAGCGGAGCGCTGGGCAGTGCCCGGCTCCCTGCACCATGGGTGGCAAGAAGGTCTGCATCGTGGGCTCTGGCAACTGGTGAGCGCCCGCTGCCCGGGCACCGCGGTCCCCGGTGTGCGACCGGTGCGAGGGGACACGTTTCACCAGCACCCCAGTGACCTGCGCTGGGCTCACTGGTGCCAGCGGCCACGGTGCCCACTATCCACAGCTCTGCTCTGCCCACGCAGGGGCTCGGCCATCGCCAAGATCGCTGGCAGCAACGCGGCGCGGCTCAGCACCTTCGAGAACCAGGTGAACATGTGGGTGCTGGAGGAGGAGGTGGGCGGCCGGCGGCTCACCGACATCATCAACACCGAGCACGAAAACGTCAAGTACCTGCCGGGGCACAAGCTGCCCCCCAACGTGGTGAGTGTGGCCGGTGGCGGCTTCTCCGCTGAGCTCAGGGGCCGGAGCTGGTGGCCAGGCTCTGGTGAGAGGTGATAAAATAGCTCTGCTGGGAGGTGCTGCTGCCCCGGTGTCCTGGTGAAGGTAGGGGATGCACGGGGCTGCTCAGGACTCAGTTAGACTCTCCCGGTGACCTTGATCTGTGCTTGGCTGAGCTGCGGCCCTGGCCGCTCTCGCTGCCCACCTTTGCCCCCACGCTGGCATCCCAGACGCTGGGCTTGAGGCCATGTGGCTGCTGCCGAGCTGGCATCGGCAGCGAGCCCGTGGGACCTGCTGCTCCACGGCCGGACGCTCAGCCCCGAGCTGGCAACGGCCTCCTGAAGTCCCCAAAATGCCCCCAGCTCTTCCACGGGACCAGCTGGGGCTGCTTTCACCCTGCTCTGCTCCAAGGAGACCTTGGGGCAGTGACTTTGTGCCCTCCCCTCCCTTACAGCGAAGCCCCCCGGCCCCTGCTCCCCTGGTCCTGGATTCAGGACACGCTGCACAGCTCCAGCCCCAAGCCCCTGACGACAGTCGTACTCCCTTCAGGTAGCGGAGCCGGACCTGCTGAAAGCCTGCGCTGGGGCTGACATCCTCCTGTTCGTGGTGCCCCACCAGTTTATCCGCAAAGTCTGTGACCAGCTCAAGGGCCACGTGAAGAAAGATGCCGTTGGGGTGTCGCTGATCAAGGTGGGAGCAGGAGGAGCGCTGCTGGGTCAAAGGGGCTTAGCTGGGAGCAGCTCGGAGAGCTGCCGAGGGAACGCCGGGGATTTGGAGCAGAAACTGGGCTCCGGGGTTTTGGGGGGAACCTTGGTGGGGATTTGGAGGCGCGTTGGTGGAGGAGAAGGGTGAGGGTGTGTGGGGGATCTCGAGCGCTGTGAGGAGCGGGGTGCCGCGGAGCACTGGGGGGGCTGTCGGGATGAGAGTCGGAGCCTTGCAGCACAGGAATGACGGGACTGGGGCAGAGGGACCAGGTCTCTGGGGGGGCAGGGGCTCATCTCTGTCCCTGGTTGTCTCCCAGGGGGTGGATGAAGGACCAGATGGGCTGAGGCTGATCTCAGACATCATCCATGAGAAACTGGGAATAGACATGAGCGTCCTCATGGGGGCCAACATCGCAAGTGAAGTAGCAGAAGAGAAGTTCTGCGAAACAACCATCGGTAAGGAGCCAACACCGCTCCTCATTAGCAGCTGGTGAGAAGGGGTTTCTGGTCAAGGGGCAAGCGTGGAGCTTAAACTACTCCTGGTTGGGTGAGCCAGCCCATTTTCCCTGTGGAAGCAGCGAGACTCCAGAGGAGCTCGATGAGCTCGTTCACAGGGTTTATGATGTGATTGCCTCATTAAAAATGAGAGTTGTGTGTCTGAAAGCTCCTGCCAGCACAGACTGAACATCAGGCAACCTGCCGGGCACGAACTAAATGGGTGGACACCAAGAGGCCCTTTAGAAATAGAGTTCCTACCTTCATTTCCTTGGGCTTCAAAGGACGCTCGCCTGGATCTCATGTTATTGCTTGAAAGTTCATCTGATGCCTGTTCCACACACCCTCCACACCGTGAACCACATAACGCAGCCCAAACCAACACAACTGTTGGCAGGGTTGGAAGTTCTGGGATTCAAAGTGTCTGTCACCACAAGCACATAAATGCTCTCGCGTAGGACGCTGCAAGAACGGGGAGAACAGCAGTCTCCAAACCCAAATTTGTGACCTTTGGAGATGCCTTTTAATTTACTGGGCACGTCGTTTTTGCCTTGCTTGACAAAGCAGTAGGGATTGTCCCCATCTTCTGGGAATTTCAAGGTTGAACCTTGCTTATTTGGCAGGCAGCGCGTGCTTGGCACTTCATGGGTCTGCAAATGTTTAGCAACGTGCATCAGTTGGGCAATAGGTTCCTCTCGCTGCAGCAGCTGTAAGGACTGTGCTGCAGGAACGCACCCCTGGGCAGGAGAGCAGCGCAGGCTCGGGGAATCCCTCATCATCTTACTCTTCCTTTATCTCATCAGGCTGCAAGAACATGCAGCACGGGCAGGCGCTGAAGGACCTGATGCAGACCCCAAACTTCCGGGTGACGGTGGTGCAGGAAGCAGACACTGTAGAGATCTGTGGGGCTCTCAAGGTGGGTGAGCTGCTCACCGGGGTTTGCAGAGCCTGCGGTTCTCCAAGGCTCTGCAGGGAGCCCTGGGGAGGAGCTGCTGGTGGAATGGACCCCACTGGATGTTGCGGTGGCTTGCTGAGAACGTTGGGTCACAGGCCCGACTTTGGAGGGAACTGTGGACGTGTCCTGTTGAGCTGCTTGGAAGGGTGATGATCGCTGGCGTAGGCCGAAGCCTGTGTGTGGGACCACATGAGCAGCTCAGGGACACAGCGAAGCCCTGAGCTCTGTTGGGCACAGATCCCTCCACGCTGCTGCTGTTTTCCAGAACGTTGTGGCCGTAGGAGCTGGTTTCTGCGATGGGCTCGGCTATGGAGACAACACGAAGGCTGCCGTGATCCGTCTGGGGCTGATGGAGATGATTGACTTCGCCAAACTCTTCTGTAAGGGCCCCGTCACCGCTTCCACCTTCCTGGAGAGCTGCGGGGTCGCTGACCTCATCACCACCTGCTATGGTGGCCGCAACCGCAAAGTGGCTGAGGCTTTTGCCAAGACTGGGAAGGTAAGTGGAGCAAGGACCGTTGACATCTTCATCAACTGGCTGGGCAGGCAGGGAGTGAGCCCAGGTAGCACCACGGTGTTCTGCCTGCACTCGCCCAGTGCCACAGCCTGGCTCCAGGGAAGGATTGTGGAGCAGCAGATGGGTCCAGCTCCCTCACTGTTGCGTTGTTTCAGTCTATCGAGCAGCTGGAGAAGGAGCTGTTGAATGGGCAGAAGCTGCAGGGTCCCCCGACGTCTGCTGAGGTGCATCGCATCCTTAAAAGCAAGAACTTAGTGGAGAAGTGAGTGCTGTCATCTCTTGTCTGCTCTTTTGAGGTGGAGCTGGGATCTTTCCTGCAGCTGCGGGAGGGCAAACCCACCCTCAGTGTCTCTGCTGTCCAGGTCAATCTCTGGGCTGTTTGGGTCAAGCCAGCTGGGCAGGACTGGCCTGTTGGACAAGGCCCCGCTGTCCCACCAGCTCCTGCCCAGTGGTCCCGCATGTCGCAGCAGCAGTTGAAGTGCTCGGACTCTGCCAGCTGTGGTCACAGGGCAAGGGGTGACTTCTTTCATCTGCCCGCAGGTTCCCCCTGTTCACGGCTGTGTATCAGATCTGCTACGAGGGCAAACCTGTTGCTGATGTCATCAAGTGTCTCCAGAGCCACCCTGTGCACATGTGAGCGGGCTCAGATCCTGCCGAGATGAGCGGAGAGCTCCTGCCCGCACTGACCTGCTCTGCTGCTACAGCTTTGGGAGGAGCCCGGATTTCCCGGGAGCCTTTGCAGAGCGCTGGAAGGGCAGAGGTTCCCGTCCTCAGCCCTGGACACTGCCAGCCTGAGCCTGGCATCTGCGGAGAGGTACCTGCTGGTCTCCCACCCTCTCTGAGGGGCTTGTTTAGCTTCTGCTGCAGTCTAGGGTCTGCCCCGAGCAGGACTGAGCGTCTTCCTCTCTTCGCTTTCTCTTGCCGTGATGGATTCAGTTCTCAGAGGGACTCTGCTGGGTCATCCTGATCAATACGGGTGGTGCACGAGGTGCTGCTGGGGAGGACAAGCTTTGCTCTTAGCCCCACGGAGCCACTCTGCATGATCCCAGCCCTCTCCTGCTTGCTTCACTTGCTTTTGGCTTAACTGTCTGGTGGAGGGGGCACAGTTCCCTGCCAGGCCCCACCAGGCTGACGGAAGCTCCTCAGGACTCTCAAAGGGGCTGAGAATGACTCTTCTTTCTAAGAAGCACCAGCACAAAAAAAAAAAAGCCACCATTCTTTGCGGCCTTGCTTCCCCAGCGCCACCAGCTGCTCCTGCCCAACGGGGCGGCCAAAGCGTTGGGCAGCCCCAGGGTCAGACTTTAGAGCTATCGAGATTTTTTTTCTCTCGCCATCTAACACCTGCACCCGGGGAACTCCCCTGTGGTCCCAGGTTTGCTAATT
Source organism: Eurystomus gularis (assembly GCA_013400335.1). Taxonomy (NCBI): domain Eukaryota; kingdom Metazoa; phylum Chordata; class Aves; order Coraciiformes; family Coraciidae; genus Eurystomus; species Eurystomus gularis. The sequence goes on along the minus strand of VZZY01011851.1, from coordinate 58,753 downwards.
CCATGCCCGCTGGCCGTCCCTGGACAGCCTTTCTCCCTCGTACCAGTTTGTCCTCTGGCTGGCTTTGGCAATGCAGGGACCAACTGCCCCGAAGTCTTTCTGAGCAGCCTGCGGGCTGTGGAACCCTTGGCCGGGTACCACATGTTGCTTTTAGATGGACGATCCACAGCAGCTTTTTGCCTTCTCTCGGGCTTGCTCTAGTCTGTGCCTTAGCCCAGTCTCTGCTTCCACGCGTGGCTTCCTAGGAGCTGCGAAAGCAGGTTCCACACTTATTTCCTTGCTGCCCCTCCTGTGAGCATGCTGGAAGCTGCCCCCCGCAATGGACCAGTGAGCTACAGGAGGTACAAAGAGACCTCCAACATCACCGCGGAGGACAGAGGTCTCACGCCTCGTGCCATGCCTTTGAAACTTGCCCCTGGTCCAGCTGGGCACCACGTGCCTCTCTGGTGCTCTGAAGCTGGCTCACTCCACTCGTGTTTGCTCAGGCCAGCGTGTCCAGCGGTTCACTGACCCCTTCTGGGCTGGCAGGCCCGAGCTGCTGCCGCTCTCGCTGTCCACCCCTGTCCCACGTCCTAGAGCCGCTGGCTCTCTGACTAGCAGTGTACTTTACAAACGTTTAAAAGAATAATAAAGGTGGAGAGGAGAGGGGAGACATGCTCTTTGCTCTGGTGCATCATTGTCTTTAGGTTGGTGCCAGCTGAGAACAGGCCCCGTCAGTTCCCTTCTGGCTCTGCACCCTCGTGTGCTGGCCTAGAAACAGTGAGAGGGCCCTGCAGGTCACTGCTCCGTCACAACATAATGCACTGTCCCACTTGCTTTTTCTCAGCAGCGGTTCCAGTGTTAGGTTTGGCTGGAGAGGGTTGAGATTGTGACATTAAACGGGGCACAGCATCATAACTCTGCTACCTGGGGCCTGCAGGAGCTGGGCCAGGACCCCACTGAGCCTCCCCTTCTCTGATGTCTCGGCTTCCTGGGATGTGCTGTGTTGTTTTATTCATCTCTTCCCAACTGTTCTTCCCAGGCTTGCCTTGTCCCTGCCTTTCTTTAAATGCAGCTCGTACCGAGTGACCTTTCGAGGACTCTGAGCCCTCTGCTCAGCCTCTTGCTAGGGGAATTTAATCTGCTGGCACTGCAGTTGTTTCTGTGCCTTTTATTAGACACACTTTCTCACTAGGCACCCTACGACCTTTAAATTCAACCGAGCTATTGTACGGAAAGTAGCCAGCATCGGCTTCCTCTAATGAGGAACTTCATCGAGGTTGGAGGGGGCTAAAGGAAGTCCAGCGTGTTCCTGCAGGGCTGGCACAACTTCCAGTTCCCTTTGTCTTGAAGTGCTTCAGGAATCCGAGCTCAAGTGTTGGGACACAAGGCTCGGATAGCAGAGAGGGTCTCTGAGCTCCCTCACCACCCCGCCGTCTCTCACCTTGGCTTGCCAAGCTCTTGCCAGCACTTGCAGTAGGACCTGGAATTGTGTTTTGGACTTGCATTTATCTGCTAGCTCCTCTGCTGGGGAAGTGCTTTGTGCATCCCTCCTCATGTGGGTTTCTTTGACACTGTGCTGCTGGCAGTACCCGAGTCCCTGCAGCCCCTCCCAGCATTTGCTGAAGGTCCCAAGTCTCACCTGGGGGGTGGCCAGTGGACGAGTCTCTTGCTTTCAGACACCCCATGCCTTGCACTAGCGCTGGAGCTCATGAGCTATAAAAAGTCTTCCCTTTGCCATTTGGAGTTATGTTCTGCAGCCTCAGCACATCCAGGCGCTGCAGGATTCTGCAGCCTCAGGGGCTGCTGCTGTGCCGGGGCCTGGGGAAAGGATGAGGGAAGCAGCCTCGGTGCTTGACAGAGCCCTCGGAGCAGAGCTGTGCTGTGACAGCGCTATTCAAATGCCAGGAAGTAGCTCGGGGAGGAGAAGCGCGGCCTCCTCAAGGCCTCTGGAAGGCGGCTCGGGGCCGGGAGCAGCGGCTGGGCCCTCAGGGAGGGGGGCAAGGCCGTCGAGGGCCTCAGGCCGCGCAGCACCTGTGCGGCCTCTGCTCCATCCTCGGGGCTGCCGGCGCCTCGGGCTCACGGGGGGCAGCCTGGGCTGTGCCTCATGGTGACAGGCCGGGAGCTGGGGACGTGCTGAGGAGAGCGGCCCCGGGAGCAGCGGGAGCGGCGGGACCGGCTGGAGGCCG
>VZZY01011851.1:38284-56241 GCA_013400335.1 Eurystomus gularis | reverse complement strand
GGCCCCGAGAGCTGACGGCGGCCCCGGGGGCGGCACCGTGTTTCCCGGCTGGGAGAGCGGGGAACCCACCCCCGGGCTCCCCCAGGCCCGGGAGAGGAGATGGAGCGTAATAAAATCCCTGTGAAAACACCCAAATGGAGCCTTGCGTGTGTGTGTGTGCGTGTGCGGGCAGCGCGGGATGGGGCCCTCTTCATGTTAGAGCCCTAGAATCCTTTGGGAAGCTCCTCGAGTCCAACCATTCCCCAGCGCTGCCAGGGCACCACGAAGCCCTGGCCCTCAGCACCACATCTCCACGGCTTGGAAACCCCTCCAGGGATGGGGACTCCACCACTGCCCTGCCCAGCCTGGCACAGCCCTTCACAGCCCTTGCCACAAAGAAATTGTTCCTCGTGTCCAACCTCAACCTCCCCTGGGGCAACTTGAGGCCGGTTCCTCTTGTCCTATCACTTGTTCCTTGGGAGAAGAGCCCGACCCCACCTGGCTCTAAGCTCCTTTCCAGGAGATGTCAAGAGCCAGGAGGTCTCCCCTGAGCCTCCTTTTCTCCAGTCTTACAACAGTGCTTCTCAGCAGCAGGAGTCCAGCTGCTCAGAATCACAGAAAAGGGGCATAGACCTTGTCCTCAGTTTTCTTTTCTCAAGATGAAAATGTGTCAATCAAGTTTCTGAAGCATCTTTTAATCGGAGAGAAGAGTAAACAATGGTATAAAATGGTAACAACTCAAGAAGTTTCCAAAATTCTGCTCATGATTGACACATGGGTCTTCCACTGCCCCCAAGTACCATTAAGTAAAAAACAATTAAAAAATCAAAGCCTACCCTGTGGCCACTCTGCCAGCCCCCATGATTCCTCCACAGTTGCAAAATCAGAGCAGCAACATTCACTTTGTCTTGGAGTACAGACAAGCAGGACTGAAACATGGGATTTGTGGAAAGTTAACAGGCCACCAGGACTCAGCTCGAGTCCTGGCTTAGCCAACTCTATCCAGTGGGTCTAGAAACATCTTCAAAACCACAACTTGCAACAGAAAAAAACCAAATTTAGAAGGCATGTATTGTGATAGTTGTCTTAGAGGCAATAAACAACCCCCCTCCCGCTTTTCAGAAGGCCGTAGGCAAGACTTCAGAGGGGCTTGCAGCACCAAAATAGGCAGCAAACGCTGGCCTGGTCCCTCGTGACAGCAGAGAGAAGCTCTGACCTCCTTAGCGTCTAGCACCCCGATGGCAAGTTAGAACAGCGTTTCTGTTGTAGCGCAGTCCGACAGAGCTTGGACGTGGTCCAGAGCGCTCACAGCGGGACCGAGAAGGAGTCTCTGCTACAGCCGGGGCAGCTGGGACACGGAACCACAGGACCCTGCGTTCTCCACGCTCTCAGGTGGCTTCTGGAGTGCACTGAGGAGAAACGCTGAACCTGTGCTGGAGCAAACCATCACCGCAATGGCACCGTAACCCTCCCGCGGCCGGCAGCCAGCCTCCTCCAAGCCTGTTCCGCCTTGAGTTGATCCGAGTAGAAACCAGTTTGTCACGAACAAAGATACCTCTGCAAATATCGATGGGACTAAAGATTTGAGTAGAAAATGGCTTAAGGTGAAATCTGCAGCTTTGTTTCTGCCCCAGTCAGTGGCTTCCTCCCTTCCGTTGTGCAAAGCCTCTGACTGGTCTGGACCGTGCCCACTTCAGATTTGCTGGAGGTTTCTGGGGAAGGGGTATGTTGATTAAAGATCACTTGGGAATGTGGAGCTCAACACATCTAGACATTTAAAGACAAGTTCGTGTTTGCTCAAGGCTAGCCTCCAGCCTTACTCCTCTCCTGTCCACTGGCCACTAGCCACGTGGCCATTAATGCGGTTGGAGCCGTTACTCGAAGTGCTGAAAACTCCTTTTGTGCTGTTGGAAGTCACGTCCTCCTCTTCAGAGCTGCTCTCCACGTCACTGCGGTCATCTTTCGATACCTAAGCATTTCAGTGATATTGGGTAGTGGAAAGAGGAGAAGGAAGTTGACAAAGCCACAGAAAACAGCAGTTAGAAGGTTCTGTCCATGCGATCAACCAGCTGCAGTTACGTTCACCTGCCGCATTTGATCCTGAATCACTTCAGACTCACAAGCAGGAACTTGTCATCACACACACGACACAGACACTGAAAAGGACAATCTGGAAATACGAGCTCCTTTTCCCACATGTTCTGAGCGCAGTAACTGCTTTGGCCTTCACCAGATCAAAGGACACTATAGATCTTTAGTGGTTCTTGTCCTCCACGAGCTGCATTCTCAACTGGGGCTTTGAGCAACCTGGTCTAGTGGGAGACGACCCTGTCCCATGGCTGGGGGGTTGGAACTAGATGAGCTTTAAGGTCCTTTCCAACCCATTCTATCATTCCATGATTGGCCAAAAGCCGCTTTTCCAAACAACAAATTTCTTTTGACTCAAACTTCTGACACCGCAACCATCAGTGGGTACAGTGACAAAAACCCCACGTATGTATCAGTCTCGGAGAGAACACTTTGTCCTACAGGGAGCAGCTTTGATAATTTAAAAATTAACCAGCTCTATTTATCACAGTACTGTTTGCACAAAGTGCCTCCCATTTTCACAGCTTGTGGTTCCTACGCGAGAGCTCCACAAGCGAAAGCCTGGTGGGACAGAGACAACCATCTCATCCAGCCAGGAACAGACGGAGCATCTCAGCCCCAAGATCTCGATCTGCTTTACAGAGTTATGCCTCTAGTTCAAAGACTGGCTGCAAACCCAACTGAACGCGACTCGCACATGGGATTTTGAACCTTTGAGGCAGACCCAGGCATGTGATGCTCCAAGTGCCGCAGGAGGGCAATGTCCCAGCACCGCAGAGCAACCAACCGCTCCAGAAGGTGAAGGGAAGAGATCACCAGCCCAGCCCTAACTGCAAACAAGCACCTTGGGTGCTGGCGGGGTGCCAGAGCCATAACTCAGCAGTGCCGAGCAGCGAACAGCCCCAAGGCAGGCTCTCAGCTTCTGCCTCTGCAACTAATAGCCCTCATTTACTTAATGGGCGAGCACTTTGCAGCCAGCACCTTTCCAAGGATTTCATTCTGCTCTGCTTGCTTTGAGTCAGGGTTAAGGCTTTCCAACAGCAGCAGGCAGGAAGTTTTTGAACTCCAGGGAAGATCTGGCAGGAAGCCAGGCAAAGTTAATGATCTCCAGGATTGGTTTTGACAGGCCTGTTGGATGTCCTGGCTTCTGTCTGTTGCCAGACCTTTTGATATCTTTCCCTATTCTCCTCCTCCACTGCAAGTTCAAAAGGTCACTGGAAGGAAGCAGAAATCCCTCGAAATTTTCCCCATTATTCGGGGGACAAGTGACACTTCTACTCCTTGTCACAGAGCCTTGCATTGCTGCTGTCCTCCTGCACTCAGCACAGCGTTAATGAGCACTAAGGACAGAGATCAGAGACTCTGTGGGCGTATAAAAGCAGGAAGGTGAAGGTCATGCAGCCATCCGACAGCAGATAAGAACAAAACCCAAAACACTGCGTTGACCTTTGGAAAAACCTGCATTTTGACACAGAACCAGCGCTGGATCAACCGGGAGAGAAACATGAAGAGAAGGCACCAGCCACCTAAAGCCCCAAGCCCCCAGCTTTGCTTTTGTCTTAGCTTTGGCACGGACACAGCGGTGTTCCAGCGAGGGAACAGAAGCACAGCTCACACTTACATGCAAAGGATGAAACCGTCCAGCTCCAATCTGGGACAGAGAAAAGGAGGAAAGAATGGAGAAGACAGAGCTTAGAGTCCTTTCTCTGGCTAGGTCACCTGGACAGGAGAGAACCAAGGAAAGGAGAAAGATGTAGACCTCAGGATACAGAAACAGCTGCAGAGACAGAAAATAAAGACATTTGCAGTAACAGCTGCAGGGAACAGATGAGAAGATCCTGGGCATGCTCTGAAACACGCCTTCCCCTGACAATCACTGCCGCAGACAACTATGATATCGCTATTTTTCAAGGTTACACTCCACGTGTAGGGGCAGCTAAGAAGTCAAACTCAACGTAGAGTCATGAGAGAAACCTCTGATCAGAGCACCAAATATCTGATTGGAAAAAAACCACATTTGTGCTCTGAAATCAGCTGCTGCTCTCTGGTAGCTGCAGAGGAAGCGGCTTCTCCTGATGGGTACAGTGGGTGTCAAATGAGTTCCTAGACTGCCTCATGCTACTTCAGTTGACCTCCACCTTTTTGCTCGGCCAGAGGTTGCAGTCCAACGCCAGGGTTGTTCACTCTCGGGGCAGGGCCTGTTGCTAACCAGCTACTGTAGTGTCACCCTCCCTCCCAGTAAGACTCCCAACACCAATTAAGCTTAGAATAACTCAGGACTGAAGCTCGAGCGCATCCCCTTAGCCCGGTGACAACCAGCACACTCCAGTGCACTCCTGACAACCCTTTCTCCTCCTCGTGCTGCGGCTCAGAGCTTGGTCTGCACTCATGGCCAGGAGCTCGTGTCAGCGCTAACACGTGAAGATGCAGAACCCTCATCGCATCCCAAGAACCAGCTGAAGTTGGAAAGCTGGAAAACCTCCCGTATGATTGTCCTAAAGAACCTACGACCCCCTCAGAGCCCAGCCAAAGTGCGTAACAAGTCTGTCATCGTGGCTATTGGTACAACATCTGAACGTACTGGAAAGTGGTGCGATTTCCCTGCGTGAGCAGAACAAAGCACCCCTGCCTTTGTACATCTGCACAGCAACCAAGGTATAAAAACCACCGTTCTACAAAGCGTTCCTGGTGCAAGTCCCTCGAGAACTAGCACCAGCCCTCACTCAAGGGCCCAGTTTCTCATGATTTCTTCATGTGGCTTGTAGGAAAGAGGACCCAAACCAGCGAGCAGCAATCTTACCTTTCCCCGCACGAGGGCCTTGTAGGCAGTGCGAATGATGAGATAAGACCAGATGACATGCAAGATCTGCAAGGTTATCAAAAGCCCATTGAATAGCCACCATGAAGGGTAAGGACCAATCAACTCCCAGCTTTCAAAGAGGGTTGTATTCAAAATCCTAAAAGAGATCCAGAAACACATTACGGACGGGCTGTGCTGCTAGCACGGCTTCCAGCTCTAAATTAAGATCACTGGCCAGACGCTCAACAGTTTGTATCCCATCGAAGCATCTGTTGCTTTGCTCCTGTCAGGGCGGCGAAGCAGCCGCTCTCTCGCCAGTCAGGAGACAGACTGGAGCTAATTAGAACCATCCAGGTTCTACCACCCAGCAACAAACAGGAGAAGATATGACCGTGCTGCGATGTGGTCACACGTACAGATCTGCTGCCAATTTCCTTCTCCGAAGCACCAGCATTTATAATAACTACAGGAAGTGATGTCAAGCTGCACTGGTCACCAAAACAACCGTTAACACATTCCTACTTGGGCAGTCGTCACCCGTGTTTGAAGATGGGGAAGGAATTTCGTTCCCAGTGGGCCTCCCTCCCTGCGCGCTCTTCTCTTCCCTCGGATTTTTATAGATTCCTCCTGCCAAGCTGGAGGACTAGAAAGCGCTTTATGGACCAAGCTTGGTGCTTGCTTTCATTGCTGTTTTGCTGTTCCTGTCGCTGGGAGTTATTGCCAGTACTTAAGTAATTTAATAAACACTTTAGATTTTATGAAGTAGAGAGGTATGGAGAGACCTTTAAAGACGTCATTAATTTCACGCCGCTTTTAACATTTCACAAGAAAAGAAAAACAAGCCTCTCTGAGAAGAGCCCAAAGTCGCCCAAAATGCAGCTACAGAAACGTCTCACCCGTAGCCAGTTTATGGATGAATCCAAGGCACTCCCAGAGATCCACTGAGGTTTGATACTACTAATTAGGGAAGGGAATATACGTAAAGTGAAACAGCAGAGGGTCTGCGATCGCGCTGCAAGCTTGCCAGATTTCTCGACAAAGCTGAGGGATTACATTACAGCCAGTGGAAAATACATGAAAGATTTATAGGACTGCTGGGCAACAGCATGATGCAAGAGCATCACCTCATGACGGACAACAGCAATAAACCCAGCGACAACTATCTCATCTGTCACTGGAAGGAGCCTGCAAAGACAGAAAAATTAAAGCTCTTCCTTATCCACACTCTTTTGATGCATTTACTGGAAAAGAAGCAAGAGCTTTAATTGCAGCCCTGAGAGCAGAGGGTGAGTATTGTTTCTGCCCGCTGCCAAGGCACCCCAAAAGAACAGGAATGGAAGCTGTCCACTGCCTGGGAAATAAATATATGTAGTAAACGCAAAATAAATGGAGTAATAAAGAGGTGTAGCTAAACCTTCACCCCCCTCTTTCAACAGGAACAAGAAGAGAATAGCTCATGAACAGAACCTCACCAACCTGAGCTACTGAGGGAATCTCATTACAGGATGATTAGCTGTAAGCCATTTAGCCAGTTCTACCTCCCAAGAAACCTAAGACCTATTTCAGGCTCTGAAGAGTCACGACACAAGGACAGGACACAAGTGTCAGAAGAAACTGCATCGATGAGTAAGCCAGATACTAAAAAAACCCAATAATTCACATTTACCCCAAGAGACCATGCCTCATTTGTAACTATTTCCAAAACTTCTCAAGAAAGGCAAACAACCCCTCAAGCCTTTCAGAGCAGATAGTGGCTGACTCAGCTCCAGCACTGTCATCACTCTGCAGCGAGAGAAGAGGACCCAGCTGCTTTTCACACTCCCTCAGCTGACTGTTGAGAGCTTTCTCCACGTGCCTAGTTGAATGTACTGCTCCAAACGTGGGTTGTCTGCAACTTCAGGCTGCCTTGAAGGACAGGCTGGAAATGCTGGTGAGAAGTCTAAATACAGAGGCTTGGTTTGAAGGATTGGAAGAACAACCAAGACCTCACAGCTCAAGGTACTTACCAGAAAGGATAAATGCCCAACCGTGTAACAATGAAGACAACACCAAAGAGCATGAAGAAAGCATCACATAGACGTTGGTACTTGGCGTAATTGGCTAACTTTGCAGCCTAAAAGAGACAAGAAACATGAGAATATTATTCCCTTTGTGCACTCATGTAATTACCAGGCTGTAAAGCTTCAGAAACCCTCAAGGCATCACATTTGTAAAGAGTTTGGAACGTTTAGGGATTATTCTCGGCACTAAAGCAGTTATGAGGAAAAGCTGACAAGGCAGGATCAGCAGCACAAGTTTTATGGCGTATTTAAGGCAATTTATCCAGAATGGGAAAGTCAGCTTGCTCCCCTGAGAGCACGCCCAGATCTGAAAGGAAACTCACCTCTAAGAGGAAATCTGATGCATCGTGGAGGCACAGCACCAGAGTTCCAACCCGCACCATATTATTCATGTAAGAGAAGGTAATGAGTCCAATTGTAGCCAGATGATGGACGAACATGATCAGGAAGTCCTGGAAGCAGGAAAAAAAAATAAAAATGAACGAAGAGCCCAGCTGTCAAACCAATACAAAGGTTTGGAACCGAGCCATAACTAGCTAGGGTCACAGGATTACTTCAGTTCAGACTCTGACTCCACTTTAAAAGCCCAGCTCATCACACAACGTCAACCATCATCACCAAAGCTTCCAGAAAGGTCTCTCCCAGCATCTGCATGCCTGGAAAGTCAGAGCTCTGCAGATGCAGGCACAGCACAGTCTTTGGCACACGCAAGGTAAGGAGATGTGTGCCTGCAGACCCCACTGAAAAGACTGGTGGAACAACACACGGCCCTTATTTTTGGCTCCTTTTGGTTTTACAGTCATATTCTTATTTCTTGCAGCTCCTGGCACAAACTTTAAGCAGGCTGCTGCTTCTGTTGTCAGTGCAGAAGAGCCTGCCAGAGCACAGACCACAGGACAACCCAACAGCAAGCACGAGGCCGCTTCGTTAAGCGTGTTTACAACGCACACACATTCAGGGCTGTTTTCCAGCGTAGCCCCTTGGGTACAACCCTTCCCTGTCGACCAACCTCACTGCACTTCCCGTGGGGAACGGGATCCGCTTGCCTCAAGTCAGAGCACAAAATTAACCGTTAGAAACACTATCAGAGATGCTGTTAAATCGCTCCCCTTCTGCGGCTCCAAGATCTTTCCCAGTGCCTCACCTGCTGATACTTCAGTACAGCAAAAAAAAAATCCCAGGCAAACTTTTCTTTTTGAGCAGTCAGTGCAAGAACTGGGATAATTTGCTGCTCTGCAGTTTGTGTAACAGAAGGAATAAACTTTGATTTACTACAAACCATTTTCCAACGGCAACAACAAGCCAAATCCTAGAACGCAGCGCGATGGAATTAGATTCCGGCAATTGCGACCGGTCCTCACTCTGCTACACACACAGATGAAAAATTACTCTCAAAAAAACACTTAACTGCTTCAGTATTTGCCATTTTCTCTCCCAGCTCAGCAAGGTACTGCTCTGAGCAGCTCGTTTTCATGTTTTCTTGCAAGCCTTCTAACTGAATCTATCTTTAAGCAATGATTTGATGACTTTTTATTGGGAGGTATTGAGTGATTCTGTTCTTTCCGCAGAAGGACTCTCAAGGATACACAGACCAGGCTTGCTCCTCCCTCCTCAGTTACAGAGGGAGGGAGGCTATACAAAGATGTGAACGAGGAAGAAAATACAGTTCTTGCTGTGCTTTAGCTTTACTGGCCAGGCACACTCGGTTTTTTGTTAGTCTTATCTATTAAGCAAAATGGTCAGTGCAATTCTGGTTAATCTCACCTTCCGTTTAATGTCTGTAAACTGAGAAAACATGAGAGACCAATAGAAGGCCAGCTCCAAGATATAGTAATAATAAAGCCTGGATGTTAGAGGCTGGAAAACAAATAAAGATAGCACAGTTAGAAGACAAAGTACATTTAAATTTACATTAAAATTGACTTTTTCCTTCTTCCTTTCCCATCCCGCTCTGTTCCTCCAGAAGCATTAAGAGATCCCGAATTAAGGTTTAGTAAAAAACAAGGTTAAGCAAAAATTCCCTCGTCAATATTTACACCTCATGTTCAGCCTCTTGGATTAGGAAAACCAGGCACTGACACAGATGGGGTGGCGTCTGTACAACCGTGCTTGCTGCATCATGAAAACAACCCTTAAAGAAGTTACCAGTATAAATTAATTTTTTCCCCCACTTTCAATAGTCTCAGCAGCAAGTAAACACAAAATTAATAATGAACCGAGTCCGTTCACAGACGCCAGGGTCTGAAGGCGTCACGAGTAAATCCCATCTCTGTGCCTTCCCAAAGGGATGTTCCCAAAAGGGAGTTTTCCACCACTCAGGGAAAACTCCCCAGGCTGCAGCTCGTGCAGCAGAACAAGGAGAAGGGCTCAAGCCTGAGTTTCAAACAAAACTTGCTTTTAACAAAAAATTAAAACTGAAGTAGTGCAAGGAGTTGGAACCCAGGAAGCGTTTCTCGCCTACCTGAAAAGGGTAGTTGTACCAGCACTGTCGTGTGTCCCAAAACCAGGGTGCCTAAAGGGAAAAGGTAAGTTATTATTCTACCGGGTTTTTCCTTCCCTATCATCTAAGGCAGTGGAATGCGACAGGAGTTTCACTCTAATTTTATACCGATTCTACCATTCAAATTGAATTTATTGTAAAACACCCTCGTGATTTAAAATATTCTTTCTGCAGCCAAAGGCCAGTTACACTGCAATGGAAATTCAAAGAATAATCCCACAGCTCTAATAATAATAAAGACCCAAAGACATGAACCTGTATGCCTTCAAGAGGGATGCTGAGAAAAAAAATAAGCAGCTCTCCATAGCAAAACCAGTTCTGTCCCATTCTGGAGTAGCAGGATAAGTAAGTTTCTGATATTTCCCTACTGACAGATCTGTACGGAAGCTTTCCTATAGTGCAAGGAAGGTCCTTAAACAGAGAGCCACGATCTCCAGTAAAAGAACACAGATGAACTACAAGGTGGGGGTGACAGACCAACTCACCGTCCAGAGAAACCTGATTCCATAAAAAAATATACTTAAATAAAATGTAAATCTCCACCTGGAAAAAGAAGCAAAAGTAAAACTTAGGAAATATTAACCAGAAGCTATTTCTATTTGCAACAAAAAACTGGAACAATTGTGGAAAAAAAAAAAAACCAACAAACCCCAGTTGTGACACCTGAATAGCTTTCACCCACCAAGTGGGAATCCCTCATCTGGAAACATTTCATGTAAGGATAAAGCTCTCTTAAGAGTTTTCACACCCCACACAAGTTTGCATCAACAGCCAAGTTCAAAATCAAGTTCAGAGTGAACATGCATCATTCATAGCCTTTAATATACAGTAATAAGTCATTATCCAGAAGGTATCCTAGTATATATATTTGTCCCTCTTACCTTGCGGCTTTAAGCAGAGAAAACCATACTGGGGGGAAGAATTAATATGAAGAAAGTTACTGGAAAGGAAAGAAACGAGCAGAGAAGAAATAACAAGTCAGGAAAAAATATTCAGAGATGGTATTACACTACCAGAGGTAACCGCAAGCACTCAGAAAGAAATAAAGCACAAAAGGATGAAGTGAAAAGAACAGGAATCCAAGGAGGGTCTGTATAAAAGTATCTACATTGTGGGGTCAGTGTCTGGGAACAAACGCTGGCCTACAACAGAACTGCACAGGCAGCACAGGCTCCTCAGCGCCGTTACCCACGTCGTGCACGTGCCTACGCAACCGCGCACACCGAAGGGCTGGGTCTTGGTAAGGACCTGCTCCACCGCTCATCGTTGTCAGGAGTAACTCCTGTACACGTGGTCTGGTCTCTCATGCACATATATAAAATATTTTAGAATTCTAACGAGCCCTCCTGACTTCTTTCAGTTGCTTATATAAGAATTTCTCTTCCACCAGCCAACCCCAAGACACTAGTTTAAATGAGCAGCTGACCACAGGTTGAGTTAGAAAAGAGAACATACAGCTGGAGCTTTAGGATGAAGCCACATCTTGGCCTCTACACAAACATACATGCTCTCACAAAATTTAGTGAGGGTGGTGGGTTTGTCCTGGTTCCTCCGATGACGAAACCAGCGCTGGATCTTTCGAACATCCCAGTCTAGCTGCTTTGACAAGCCTTCTAACCTTTTTCCATCTGGAGACTGAAGGAAAATGAAACAAGAGTCATTTCTCCTACTTCTCAACCTACTTGCAGCCTGAGACCCCCTCTGTACTACGACAGAAACGATGCACAGATCAAACGCACGCTAAGAAGGAACGATATATAGACTAGAAGCAGGAACCCATGGCCACAAATGTTAATTCCAGTTTAACCTTCATAAGCCCCTAATTACTTAATTATTCAGCGTGTTTTTGGTTTAACTTTTCCTCATTTATTTCATCATTTGACAGCACATTACGACAAAGAATGCAATCGTTCTGTTTCCTAATTTGGAGGGAGGAGCTTTTAAAAACATTCTGTCCTACCTGTTGACACCTGCACATCAATTCAAACAGACCAGAACTTGGAGATCAAAGCTGAACACATTCAGGGGTTGCTGCTCACTGCAAGTTTAGGGAAACTCTCAAGTGAGAGCTGGTTTAACACCCTGGATATTTCTGTCTTGCAAAAGGGCATCGCAGAGACGGCGTTATTTCCATTGTCAAAGTTTAAAAATAAAATTGAATTTGAAAGCTGAAGTAACTGCACGATACAGAATCTGTTCTCCGCGGGGAAACTCTACCAGCAGTTTGTCTGAATAATGACAAACAGATTTATAAGCAAACAAAACCTGCTAACTACCTCTGAAATGGCCCAGTGGTGAGATAAGCCACATCAGATTCAGACCAGTGTCCTTTAAACAAGCTCTGCCAGGGAGCTCTTACAACTGAAAGACGATAAACACATTTTACTACCCCCAAAACCTCTGCAGAAGGCTGATTTAATAGAGTCACCAGACTGTTCAACTGAAAAGCAAAATCATCTGTCATTACATCTTCATTATGGAGACCGTGACTCTCTGGTAACTCCACCACAACCAGATCTCTCTGCTCTTTACCAGGCTTTAATGGTTTGGGCTACCTGACAGCCCTGCACAGGCAGCCAGCCTGCCTCCCAGGAGAACTGAGAGAGCTCCAATTTCAGAACGGCAATGAAATCTTGTCCCCCACATCAGTGCCACCCTACATCCTGGTCCTCCACATCCAGCAGCAGACACGAGCACTCTGGTGCATTGAATCACAGCTGTTTTCATGGGCTAGATAAATTCTGCGCAGCATCTGTCCTCATGAGTTTCCTAAACGTTAATTTCAAGGACATCCCCTCCATAAAAGTCCTCCCCACAAAGGGCATCAAATCAGAGGGACTTCTCAGTTCACACGTCATTCCAAATACCTCAGAAACTTTACTGTTCCCATGAGGCGAGTTTTAGTGAGGTTTTTATAGCATTTCCCTCCCATTCACTGAGCCCTTGATCTGCTCTGCTCAGAATGAAGTTGGGCATCACCAAATCAGAACACAAAACCTGCCGTTTTGTTATCTTAATGAAAATCTATCACGCTGCCTGCGTGGTTTCCACTGTCGATACCCAGTGGAGGACAGGCAGGGTGGAAGTCTGTAATCCTGAAGTGAAGGAGCACTGTTAGTGCAGGTGAAAGGAAGGCCATAAAACAATCAGAAGGAACATCTACAGTCAACACGAACTGTCCCACCCTTTACCAGGGCACACTTCCACTGACTGAACACTTTTCTTACACAACTGACTTCCACTGCGACAGCTGCTGTCCAGTTCCACAGAAGAGGGCCAAAATAAGAAGGCAGCTCTCATAAAATTGGCCGATAAAACCAGTGAGGGAAGAGATCAAGGAAAAGAGCAGCGCTTTTCTGATCGAATGTGAAAGACGCTGGGGAATTTCTTGTTAAACCAAGAATTACCGCCTGTTACAATTTGAACAAAAGCAGGGAACTAAAGGAAGGCGCCTCGTACCTTTCTAAAAAGAGAACGTTTTTTAATAATAATAATAAAAAAGATTCTTCTGTGCACAAAAGCATAGTTCAGCCATAAAGAGAATTCACTCTGCTACACGAAGGACGTGCAGATGCAGAGTAAAATACGAAAGAGGACGCTCCTTGCGCACGCACGGTGTGAAAAACATTTCTCTCCAAGTAGAGAAGTGGAAGCAAAAAGCCCTCCCCAAGCTCTTACTTCTAGGCCTCCGTTTCTAGCAGAATTTGAAGCGTGACTCACCTTAGTGATGGATGTAAACACTTTCTCTAAAATTGCATTGGGCTGGGCTCTGTGAGGTCCACTGTCCTGAATGCCAAGGTTTATGGCACACGGCTTGGCAATAAACCTGAAAGAGTCCAGAAGAAAGAGCTTGATTAAAACGAGGTATCCATTTCCCTTCCCTGCCTGAATCACAAGGACCCCAGCTTGTCACCAGCCGCAAAAGCTATCCAAAAAGCTCCTGCAGATCTCCACTCCTTCTGCTTAAAGAAACTCGTCAGGTGAAGGCACATCTTTTCTCGGTCCAAAGGGTCACTGCAGACAGCACATACAGCACACATCTGAAGTGAAAAATTTAATCTTAGCACCCTTGGCTTGCGAGGGTCAGAATGTGCTTCCCCAGGGTGATTAGTGTTACTCGGAAATTAAAGAACAGGTCACTTATAGGAGTCCTCTGCGAACAGAAATGCTGGAGCCCCTGTAGCCCTGTGAACAAAACGCCTTATTCCCAGAAGGTGCCTTGGTGCCATACAGCACCTTGGTGTCATATGAGGCCATAGCTCAGAAAAAGGCAAGTTCCAGTGGCACAAGTTCCTAAAAGACATGCAGCTTGGGTTTTGGGTTCTTTTTTTATCCTTGGCAAAAATAAAGCAGCTTGTTTCCTTCAGGAAGGAAGGAAGGAAGAAAGAAGGAAGGCTCAGTCTGAAAGACCCAAGCTCTCGCTCAGCCTCTCACGCAGCACGTATTCCAAAAGCTGATCCAACACTTTGTGAATCGTGTTTAAAAGGAGAGATCAGAATTCAGGAAAATCACGACAGTAACCGCTCCTGGGAGCCTGTTGTCGGTAGCGCAGTAACACGCGGCGTTTAAGGACAGACACAGGTTGTGGGGTTTTCCCCTGGAGAAATTAGAGATCAGCTCAGCTCATGACTAATGCCAAAGGAACTGTCCTGCTCTCAGAAAATGCTAAACAAGTGAACAGACACCACGGCCCAAGTTTCGCTCTCCTGCCCCATTTCTTCACACGTCCCGTCCATTTCAACTGTCATAGCTTTAAAAAAAAAAAGAAAAAAAATTAAAGAGGAAAGGGTGATTTCCTTTCAGCCTGGCTCAAAAGGCTCACTGCTTCCTCTATTACCTAGACCACCCGCCAGAAACCACGCTCTGAGGTTATGAAACATTTGGCCAGACCCCCATAAAAGCGCACAGCTCGTACATCTTTATACTCTTCTTTCCTACAGGATATACCGCAACAACAGCGGAGCCGCACACATGTGCAATTACAGGATGCCAAATATTTTTAAGTTGTTTTCTGGGACACGGTGCTTACAGCTCTACATTAAAAAAAAAATAAAATCCTGGCCTGAAGTTACTCAGCTTGGGTCCGTTTCCTGCGTAAGAGAGTAAACCTGAAAAATCTAAATCTGCACGTTCACTTATCATTCAGGAGAGTCTTTTGCTTTAAGAACAAGTGAAGAACAGAAGGAATTACTACGAAAGTTTTAGCGTTATTCTACAATTCAAAACCTGAAGCATCAAGGGAAGAAGAAACAGCATTTTCTCAGACAAAAGAGGTGAAGAAATAACTCACCTTGGCACCTAAAAATTGAAAACCAAACCAAACTAAACACCTCAAAACTTTGCATGAAGCTGTTGCTGAAGCTTCTTTCACTGGCAGGCTTAGGGAAAAAATAAAGATGTTTCCAGAAATCAGGGGAAAAAAGTAAAATTCAAGAGTAAACCACTGGCTACAAATGGAGCCCAGGACTCCAGCTACTCAGTCAAGCATGTGGGTGACCAAAGAGCAAACCAAAAAAACCCTCAGATGTTTCTAGCGCACAGAAGCAGAGGGACATGGACACAGGCAAACAGAGGAGTCACAACAATGGAGGCGAGGGAGGTAGTCCCAGCAACAGGAAGGAAAACGGATGGCAGCAGTGGATTGCGTTACTTTTAAGGAAGTTAACCCGAGGCCATAACGTAGCTTCTTGAACTCCGTGAGTAATGGCTGCGTGGAATGACAGCTGTCCTTCCACAGGGCTTCCCGACCGGCCGTACACGGTGTTTCTACCTGGGCTGGCCATGGCTGCCTCACGCTCTGAGCCCACAGTCCAATTGCTCTGACCGGTTACTACCTCGCAGGGGGAACACAAAGTGAACCATCGATCCTGCTGTCAGAAAAGTATCAAGAAAACCTGCTGTCTCCTTGAGGTGTTCACTATGGAAGACTCACACTTAAAACCTGGGAGGTATGTTATGTTTTTGGCCCCAGAACAGGTTTTCAGATGTGCAAGTTTTGCATTGTATCCCACTGAGAGAAAATTCTACGTAGTAATAAGCAGTTAAGCACCAAAACTGAGGCTGCCCTGAGAGGAGAATTTCTGTTCTTGGGGATATTCAAAATGGAACAGCACAAGATCACGAGCAACCTCACTTGATTAAAACGTTGGCCTTGCTTTGAGGAGATGATTGGACAAGGTGACCTCCAGAAAGTCCCGTTTAATCTAAATTAGTTTATGATTCCACATAAATCTTAACTGCAGCAACTATTCCCAAGGTCAGTTTACTGCCACACCTTCCAGCAAGGATTTATCATTACTTCAACACTTATATCACACTCTTCTGAGCAGGTGTCTGCTCCTTGGCTCAAGTCACACCTGCCAACCACCTTTTTCAGGCCAGTTCATCCTTCCATAACCTCCCAATTTCTCTGGGTTAAGATTAAACCACCTCATTCCACAACCGTCCCTAATTTTCCAGGCAGACCTGATGAAGCAACATCAAAAATAACCTTTTTCTCCCCCTTCAGCCTGAGCACAAGCTGCAGGATCCTTCCTCAGACCTGTAGAGTAACAAGAATATCTGTTACTGAAGGGTATTCCAGTGCAATTCTAAACACAGCATACGAATAACAGGCTCCGGGTTTTCACAGGTACATGGGATTTACTTTTTATTTCGTGCCTGCAGGAGGACAAGATGTTTAAGGAGAAATACCAGCAAATATAGCCAAGAAAAAAACAAAACAAACCAAAACTTGTGGACAGAAGTCCTTCTTTATCTTGCCCGCACAACAACAGTTAATTTATAGGATCATTCACCAACAGAAACAGGTGTCACTGTTACGGGTGTCAGTGTTACAGACACCAGCGTCACAAAAGCACTTCCTCACACTTCAGATGTACAGCAAAGGAAGAGAGGAAAGAAAGTAACAAACAGAAGCTAAACCAGAAGAGCTGCACCAGTATATAATTGATGTTCTGAGTCATCGAGTCCGACTGCCAAACACATGTCACATTGGACACCATCACCCCCAAAAGCCTGAATCAGGGTTTGTGGACAACGGGATGTTATTAAGACAAATCTGAACTTTTATGACGTGTTTGAAGTGGCAGGAAGAAAGAGAAAAGCTTTTCTTTAACAAAATATGGTCTTTTAAAATAAATATACTAGAAAACACCCTGGATGCTGCTCTCACAGTCTGTTTTCACATCTGGGTACCACCACTGAGACACACTAGAGCAAAGATAACTGGAAAAAAAAAAAAAAGGAACAGCCCTCTCAGGTAGGACACATGTACCTCTAACATCTCATACTCCAGAGAATATTTTGTGCTTCTTCCCCAGACTAAGACACCTGGACTAAACTGGGCTTGGGGTGTGAGGAGACCTCCCTACAATCCCTCTCAGGGTTACCGTTCTGTCTCACAGCTTCCTTTCCTTGTCTGCTGGCAAGTGTGAACATTTGGCCAGGGCAGCAGCAGCACACCAAGCTGAGATGAGATTCTGGCACTGCCACGTGTGTTCCTGGGTCCTCTGCACTGGTTTTAACTGCAACTAGTTTTTCTGAAGCTTTTCTTTTTTTTTTCTGAAGGCAGAAACATAAGATGGAGGAAAAAAGAGCCTCTCAAATGTCTCTCCCACTCTGCTGACCTGCTTCATTTTCCTCCACAGTTCACCCATCTTTTTACTTTCCCCAGACCCCTCTCGTTTAACTTCTGAAAGTTCAAGAAAGTTCACACTTCTTACAGCAAACCCACAAAACAAAACCCACTGGATTCCTACCCAGTTTAGTCCTACGGTCTGGCTCAGAAACGCTTCTGCCCTTTCAATGTAGGCACCTGAGAATGAATCAATCTTTCATGAGCTACCCGAGGAGGAATACAAGGTGTCTCGGACTGCTTCGCCTAACGGTTTTCCCCAAATAAGCCGCTTTACTAATTAGCGTCCGTGTCACCCACGCAGCCTGCGCTGCGTGTGGCTGTAAGCGATCCCAGACAGGATAAACCTCTGCCCCGGGGAAGAATTAATATCAGGTGTTTAGGAACACTCAAGGAGATGCAAAATAGCGCGTTACACCTGTTTATGGGCAGAGACGACGGGTCATGCCCGAGATGCAGGAGACCTACAAACCGATTAATAATATACCAGGCCATGGGAACAAGTCCTATTTCCTCATCCAGGAACTCGCAAGGGGAGCGCAGTAAAAGGCAGAGGCAGCAACAGCAGCAAACCAGCCGCGGGGCAGCAGCCGCCGCTTGTCATTGCTCGCCCCGACGAGGTTCTCCTGGACAGGAGGAGACATAAAATCGCTTTTCCCCAGAGGTTTTTCCGGCGCTGCCTCAGCAGCAGGTACCGCTGGCACTGGAGGAGCCTCTGGGGATGCGAAGCCAAGAGTAGAGCAGCCCTGCGGGCTCGTGTATGTCGCGACAGACGCAGAGAGGCTCTCGGGACAGGTTCTCCAGGGTTACACCGTGTCCCCTCAGGGCGCAGAAAGAGCCTGGGGGGACTCGCCGCGGGCCGAGAGCCCGCCAAGGCCTCCGCGGAAGGCCTGC
>VZZY01011851.1:9897-37847 GCA_013400335.1 Eurystomus gularis | reverse complement strand
GAGCGTGCGCGGTGCGGCGCTGAGGGGACGCGGCGGGAAGGGGCCTTCGCGAGGCGGTTTGGAGCCTTTCGGAGGGGTTTTTCGACGCGCAGAGGCGGGTTGTTCTGGCTGAAACAGTCCTCAAGACTGAAAAACAGCCCCCGGGGGCCTAAGCGAGCGCCTCCGAGGGGCGGCCCGGTCTCTTCACCCCCGGGAAGGCCGCGGCGGAGGCAGGCGGGCCCAGCCCCGACACGGCGGAGGCGGCTCCTCTTGATGAACCTCCTCCCACTCACCCCCGAGGGGCTGGATTCTTCCCGCCCCGCCTCACTCGCCTCCAGAGGGAGAAGGGCCCCAGAGCTGCCAGCGGGATGTTGCCCCTTCTCATGTGCAGAGTTCGTGGTAAGAGACCAAGGATTAGTTTTACTGGCATTAAATGTTAAACCACGTTGTTATTAAGCATAACTTAGAGAGCCGGAGGGACGCTGGTTAGCAAAGTTTGAGGTATTCCTTACAGCTTTTAAGACATTTTAGAACAATTCATGTTTCAGCTTGACAGTGCTGGGCTTACCCAGTTACTGGGTTACCCAGTAACAAAGCCTCTGTGTAGGCCTTTCAGTCAGGTCCTGAACCTCCCCGCAAAGGTGGGCACCATCAGCTTCTCCTACGTTGTGGCAAACGATCCATCTTTCCTGTAATAGCCCTTCTGGCATCTGTCCAGTTGAGAGCAAATTAAACGGCCCATTAGGCACTCAAATGCTGTGATAACTAATAGATTCAAGGACAAGCTCCTTCAGGATACATTCACTTTTTTTTTTCTTTTAAATCAACGACTTTATTTAAAAGTACAACTTGTGCTAATTTCTCCTTGAAGAGGTTCAGCCAGTCTGAGCGAACACTGAGGGTCGTTGTATCTCGGAGACTCACAGATGCCTCAGATTTAGCTAGAACTAATGATGTATAACATTAAAGTCTCTGGTAACTGCAGCCAGTATTGCTTTAGTGTCACGTAACTGGGCATACACTGTAAAATCCAATTGCGTTTCCCAAGAAACCAGTAGTAGGCATATTCAATAAATCCAAGTCCATAACAAACAGCCTTCCCTTCCTCTTCAAATTCGCTTAGCACAGTTCCTAGGCAGAAAGATCTCCAGTTGCTTGGTAATTTGAGGACACGCACCAAATGGATTCTGTTAGGAAGAGATAAAGGTTACAGAAAGCATCGTGTGCTTGCACATCAGCTTTCTTAGTTTTGCAATACCTCTATCTCTACAAATCAAATATTACTTCTCCCTGAAAAAGAAAGAAAAATGAGCAGTAGGTTGTACAGCTCACGATGTGCAACTGCTGATAACCTTCCAGCTGGACAGCAGGCTGCTTCTCCCTTCTCTCCCTCCTTCCCCTGTATACCTCATACATGTTTTCTCATGCTGCTGCATTTCTTCTGAGTCTTGGACCCCATCTGCCCCAACCAAACCCACCTCAAGTGAAGATAACTACAGTATAAAAGCGTATAGGAAGCAGGGGAGAAAAATAAAATCTTCAGTTGTCCTCAGCTATGATGCCCACGAACTACCTGAAAGCCAGCAATGAAGTGTAGAATACCTGCAGGTCCTTATTTCTTCTGCCCATCCTGTTCTAATCCCACTTTCACAAGCTCTTGCAGATGAGAGCACAGTTGCCTGTCAACCAGAAAAAAGTGGACACACAGTGTCACCTAGTGGCACCAGAAAAATCCCGGTCTGGTCTCCAGCTTCCAGTAGGAACAACGGTATTCCGCTCATCTTTGCCCATCGTCTTTTTAAAATGCTCTCTCTGTGTGAAGTGAAGATGAACCCAGTCTCCAGACTTAAATTTTAATGCAAATGACCGAACTTTATTGAAGGTTTTGTAGTTAGCAGGACTGTTAAGAAAGCAGAATATTTTACACCTCAAGTTTAAGAGCTAATTCTCATGAGAATACAGTACAAATAAAAGCTAATATAAAAGGGCATCCTCCTTCCACCGTTCAAGATTTCCTTATTTGTAAAATAAATGAAGTCAAGTTTAAGAATGTACTAAGCTTCAATGGTAGCAATCAGAAAGTTTCACTGTTCAGGTGGTTTTATTCCAGAGATTTTTGCAATGCAGCGTGATTTCACAGCCATAATGAAAAGATCTATGGCAGATTGGTACAAGTAGGATTTCAAAGTCATCAAAAGGCCTTAAAAATATCATCTGCAATTTAAAAGGAATGATGAACTCCAAGTAAAACAAAACGAAACAAACCCTCCACTTCCAATACATATGAAATGCAAAAGTCATGCCCTGCAGGCGACTGCAAAAGGGTTGAGTTGTCCTCAAAGAGACCTGTGGGTCAGCACCGCTTCTGGGTAAGCACTAAAATACGTGTTCCGGCAACAGGCACACATTCCAGTTGCACAGAGAAAAAAATAAAGAGAGTAGGGAGACTTCCATTGATTGTAGGCAGTTTTGAGAAAGAAAGTCACATTGCACTCGGCTTAAGATGCCAAAATTGTTGGATACAAAGCACGTACATCAATGTTTTTACTATTTGGGAAAAAAAAAAAATCCCAGTTGTGCCCTTTACTGTATTAAAGTGCATTAAGTTACCAGTTTTAAAGCAGGCCAGAAAGTCCCTTTGAAATTGGTCCCGAAGCACTGCAGTAGCATTCGTAGTGGTGAAAGTAGCGTGTTACAGGGAGCCTGTTTCACGCCACCGTTGTGAGTACAGTGAAATTCCGTAAATTGTTAGTGAGATACGTACTGAAGCTCAAAATGGAGAGGGCAGCACAGCTCTGTTCTTGTGCTGTGGACAGACGTTACCTGTTGGAGCTATCCCACAGCCAGACACTCGATTCCATGCACCTAAAGATACTCCTTGCAGGCTTCCAGAGTCTTTTTCTTGTTGAGATAATTTGTAGGTAGGATTCCCTTCATGTCGATGTGCAGTATAGCATCACTTTCATGGAGGACAGCTGTTTGTTAAAGCTAAAAACACCGGTTTGAAAAGGCCCAGCACCTTGCAGCACGTTTTCTAGTAAAAGGCCAATTTATTCTTCATCATCTTCTTCATAGTAGCGATTCCTTTTGATCTGTTCTTCCACAGAGAGATCTTCCATGTCTTCACCCTCCCAGAAACCAACATCTTGGGATTTGCGGTTCTGGTTAGGAGATGATTCCTTAGCAGTCACAACATTGGCTAAGCTGGAACGTTTAGGAGAATTTGGTCCAAGGACTTCTTCATTTGGAATTTCCTGCTCTTCTATAGCGTGTTCTTCCTCATCTGTCTCTGCATTCACCTGGCCATTTTCTACAAAGTTGTGCTCCACCGTTTTGATACCAGACAATTCTCGTTCTTCCTCTACACGTTTCTCTTCAGCGCTCTGGATGTTCCTATTCTCAACCTTCTTTTCCTTCTGCTTTTTGTCTACCATGATCTCCCTTTCCAGTTCCTCACTTCTTCTCAACGTGTCTCTCTCTGTCTTAGGAGGAGATGAATTCTCTGTTTTCTGGCCTTTAACAGATATTGTTCTAAATGAAGCTGCAACTGTAAAGGGACGACTTCTTTCCTTCAGCGAGGAAGATCTTCTTAACTTTTTGAGGTCCAGATCCACATCCTCCAGCACATCTGGCTTGGAAATCTCTTCTTCTGGGGGCCATTTGGGTTTGAGTACTTTGATGCCCTCATCTAAGGCACTTCCTTGAATACTTTGGTCAGAAGGAGGTGGCCAAGCGATCCTGAGCTTTTTTGTTTCTGCTGGTCTCTCTTCCCTTTCAGGCAAAGCTGAAGCTTTTGCTTCCATACTTGCTGCCAGAATTCCTACTTTTGCAATTGGGGCATCCTCTACTCCTGGGCTTTGCGGACTTTCTGTTGCATTTACACCGTGGGCAGTTTTCTCTGGTGATTCTTCACATTCAGCTTTGCCTGCCCATAATTCTTTATGCTGTTTGTGTCCAAAGCCTTCATCGTAATTGCCTTTTGATTTGAAGAGCTGATTGAAGTGAGGCTTGCAGTAAATATTCCCACGCAGAGACGCGTATGTCCCAAGACTGTTTGGGAAAATACAAAGTGGAACGTTAGCGTGCTGCAGCTCAGCACCCAGACGGGTGCATATTTTAGTTCTCTTACTAAAGAGATTCCATTTCAGCCATCCAGCCTGTTCGGAAGAGACAAGCTTACAGCTTTCTCAGTTTGTATGGCCCTCTCTCCAAACAGCAGGAGTTCTTTACAAGTTGGACATGATCTTTTTCCCCACATAAAATTACATTAAGAGTTTAAGAATAGACTGCCTCAAGCGCAGCAGCCACTGGCAGAACCAGGACTGAATTACCACTCCCACGCTCCGCTCCAGGGCGCTGGATTACGGTTGCCTTCAGCTCAGCTAAGCCTGAGCAGCGTCCTACTCAGCTGCTGAAGAGGAAAGCCACGCTTCCTAGACGGCGGCCAAATACAGCAGCGTGTTTACCTGAGCTTACTGTTGCAATAGGAACAGCGGAAACAGCTGATGTGAAAGACCTGCTGGTTGGCAAAGAGCCTCTCCATCGGGTACACGGTCTTCTGACACCCAACGCAGGTTTCCTTCATTGGCAATTGAAATTTCTACGGGAAGAGGAGAAAGCTGGTTAACTGGAAAACGCATCAGCTGCTGGGGGACTTGGCTTGGGTTCATGCACAGCTTCCAGAGCGCTCAGAAAAACAGCAGCGACTCTCTTTTCTGCAACTCGGTGCTAATTATGGTAGAGTGGGTTGTGGTGGGCAACGGAGTGAGGTAGAGGCTGTGGCAGACCCACGGGGCTGCTGTGGCCTGACAGCGAGCCAGGATTTCGCCCCAGTAAATTCCAGAGCTGAAGCATCACGAGTTGAGCAATGGTTGAGAAGGAACAATGAAAAGCCTAGAACTCAAGTTATCATTATATTTGAGCCAGTTCCCAAAAAGCTGTCTAGTCTAATCAATTTTTCTTGACAGGAAAACGATGAAGAAACACTCAGGGAGATTACAGTCAGTATGAGACTTAGCAAAATAAAAAAATAGTGCAGTAAAAGAGCTGAAATACCCTCAAAATAAAGGGTAGAGGGTAGGAGGGGAAAGGAGTGGAAGAGGCTGTTCAGTGGTTTGAAATGATCCACTTTTACTGAACACTCTCTGCTCTTAGAGGAGGAAACAGTCTCAGCACAGACACGGGCAGCACGAAACGCTTCTGACTTCATTTGTTAGCAATTCCAGCTCTATCGCAGAGAAACTGTACTCAGGTTTCAGCACACGCAGCCCTCGAACTTGCTCAAGACTTAAAGCGAGCAGGGCTTTGAGGTTAAACAGCTACAATTGTTTATGTGCTCACTAAGAGAATTTCCTGAGGTTTAGCGTGAGAGTAAACTGAACGCAAAGGAGTCAAGTGTCACTGCTGGGCTGTACGGCAACGACTGCAGGCTTTGTTTTCCCGACAGCATCAAGGAAGCAAGGACATTGTCCATGAAAAAGGTCACTTGATGCCCTCCACTTCTTGGAATCTATTAAGGTTGGCCAATAGGGAAGACACTTTAAAGGAAAAATTAAATAACTTACAGTTGAAAAATTGGCAGCCTCGGGCTGCATGTTGATTACAACTACTGCAGCAGCAGGGTCCAGAGGGCCCCTCTCTACACCATCCGACTGCACACACACACTGATATTGTAGCTCTTCTTTGACAAAGAACTACCTGCTACAAGCTTATAAAAAGCTTTAAGGAAAAATATGATGGCTAAAGGAAAAAACAGGAAGGCATCATTACAGCAATTTATTTATAACGGACTAGAAACAATGGTTAGGCAATGAAAGTTACAATATGCGAGGGACAGATTGCTGAAGGCAGAGCCAGCCCAAGTCAGTTTGGCACAACCATAAACTCTGCTGCCAATTTCATTCCACTTTAATAGGTATTTTGATTTTTTTCAAACATTGCTCGAAGTTATAGTAGATTAAAGTTCTAATTGTGATGACAGCTTGATCAACAAAAGTTCAGAGTTCCTTTGGGGGGGAAAAAAAAATCCACAATTTCTGGGTGCTGCCAAAAGAGCCTGTGAATTTTGAGTCACTAAATGACGTCTCCAAAAATGAGCGTTTAGTGATACAACCAGAAATCTGATCGTGCGTGCTCGTGCCAGGGAGCAAGGCAGCAACGATTCGCTTGCCCATCAAAATGTGACTCTCCCTGGAAGTTTAGTTTTGCGGGATGGCACGGCGGTGCTGGCGCCTGCTTCTGCAACTCACATCCCCGTCCGAGAAGAGGAACTTACTTGTATAACCATGAGCCCTATGTCTGATGGAGAGGCGTTTTGGGGTGTCAGGAGAAAGAAATTCCTTTCCAGGCATGCTACAGATAGGAGCTATAGGAGGAAGGTGAGGCCCAATAAATATAACAACTCGAGAGAAAGCTGAGAGTTGAGCTCACATTAGGAGGGAAGCAGAAGGCAGGAGTAGAGGTTAGGAACCAAGAACAGGAAACAGAAGCTGGAAGAGACAAATAGGAACCTTACATGAATAAACAGCATCTGGCTTTCTATCTCGGCAGTGCAGCATCTAAAGCAGTAACAAGGCAGAGGCCTAAAGCGCTTTGAATACTATAAAGAGAGAGCACAGAGGACCAAGACACACAGGCCGTGTGTGTCTCGGATGCTGTGACAAACCAAGATTATTAAAACGTTATAGGCAGCTCTAACTTCACATACTGGCATTTATACTCCAGAACACTGGGAAGCCACATCTCACTGGTGTTCGTGAGGTCAGTGCTGTTCCTCTCCAAGATGGGGAAGACAACAAAAGCACAGTTGTTTCCTCAGGAGTGAGCCAGGAAGTCTGTGGCAGCCCAGGGAATAGGCATCCTAACTCCAGACAGCACACGTGACATGAACAGTGTGATCAAAACGTCCAGCGCTGCCGTTTGTGTCTAATAAGATTAGCAAATACATTCCTGTCCAAGAAGTTCTCCATCTGCTTTGTGCTTTCGAGCTCCCGCTAAAGAAAATGTAGCGTTAAAGACTCGTTACTCCGAACGCCCAATTCGGTCTTTGTGGAGTCAGTCGCCACAGTGCCCTTACTATAAAGCTGCCACCAGTTGCAGTTACCTTGGGAACAGCTGGAAGGGCTAATCCCAGCCTCCTAAAGGCTCTGAAGGTCAGCGTCAGGACCTTGGTGCCAGTCTCTAGGAGCACTGGCTTTACAGGAGGTACGGACACCCCAACATGGTCCCCCTGTCCCCTTGTCCCCCACGGAAGAGACACGGTCCCTGTGGCAGGGGCGCAGCGTTTAACAGCGGCACAGCAACTATCAGCAAGCAACTCAAACTTAGTCTTTGAAGAAAAACTGGCAGTTTGGAGATGTTTTTCCAGCCTGAATTAAAGCTCCCTCATGAACGCAGACTGCCAACAGATCAGGTATTGACACAGTTCCTGCCAGACCCTTTGTGACAACACTGGTGGCATTAGGGATTTCAATGATCAGCAAGTTCGTGGGTTTCAGCCGTCACCAGTGTTGGAGACTAAACAGCTGCTTTACCTTCACTGCTTTTGGCAGAGATGCATCTGGCTGGCCACCTGGTTTAGAACCAAAGCTTTGCTGCTTTGTGCCGACAGGTTTCTGAGCTTCTGTCTCGCTCTCCAAGTTCTGTCCAGCTAAGGGAGCAGAGGAGGAAGAAAAGACAATTACAATGACTTTATACCTGTTTGAAAGCTTAACGCTTAACGAGACCCAACAGCAATCCTGCCAGATAGGGGCTAACACGTTCTTTTTTGAACATCTGCTATTAAACCCTTAGTTCTAGATACTTAAACAGGATCATTCTATTTTTCTGAATTACCAAGCTGATATGTGAAGGAAGCTAAAATACAGGGATCCAACATCTAACTTCCAGGAGCTGTTCTTCATTTCTGCTCACGTGTGGGCTTGACTTCAGGTGTAAAACCGAGGCAAGGTGAGAACTCGCTTACATACTTTACTGAGTAGGAGCTTGTCTATCTCTGGACAACACCACAGACACTTGGTAATTACGCTGCATTAATAAGTACTTCAGCCTGCTGCCTGAGGTAGTAGTTGCCAGAGCTACTCGTTTAAGTCCACAGGGTGAGGAAGCTACACTTAAAATGTCTTATATCAGAGCAAACAAAAATTATAGATGTCTTAGAATCACCATTGCAAATGAACTTCTAAACCTGAAAGAAATTCTTACAAAGTTGGAGTTGGGCACAGGACAGATTTTTAGTACACGACAGGTTTTTATGGGGTCAAACTCATCACTGGACAGGAGGCATCTCCTACACCCCGCTGGGCAGCTCGTGCTTCTCCTCAGCCATGTGCTCTAGTGTCTTTAAGGCAGGGGAGCAAGTACTCACCATTGCCATCCTCCAGCAGACCTGAGTGGAAAGACAAGCTGTTCTCACCTACAGAAACCTGCAAGAGAATATTAGACAATGAGCACCTTTGACCTTCTGAAGTCTGAAGAATGATGGCCTGAGTGACACAACGGGCAGTTTGCCGCTAGAAGCACTTAAGCAGGAAGAGGCTGGCCACGCTGAGCTGCACGTGAAGCTCGTTTTTGTGTTGTAAGGCACAAGGCAGAGTCCAGCTGGCTGCTGAGAATGTTAGTCCTTGCTGCAAGGTAGACATCCTCATAATCCTGGAGCTCTAGCAATATTCAGATCATCTGCCATAGCGTTCACACACACAAACATCATTTTTCTGCTTACAAAAACCCCTGCAGCTGTATCTTTCTTTATTAAACTTGGCACTATTGCTATTAAATCAAATAGTAGTAAGTAGCTACACTGAGCAACTAAAAGTACTATAACAAGATTAGCCACAAATCATCACTAATTCACTTTAATGATTGAAAGGTCCATTGCAAGCCACTGAAGTTTGCAAATTAATGAGGTAATGAGGGAGCAAGTTACATATCTTGACATATTCTGCTAACACTAGTATACTGGGAAGTGCATCAGCATGTCCTGTGGCTGCTAGAGTCACACGTCTGGCTTCTAAACCTTTCATGAAAAATGACAGAGAAGGGTAGCAAGTTCCTTTCGTTTCCTTTTTGCCAGAGGACTCCCTTTTCTGACACTTACTACTAGTAGTTTTAATTCGGCTTATTTCCCGAGTCCATCTCATCATTTCAAACGGACAGGCCTGGCTCTCAATGTTCTGTTCAGGTTCGCTGTCGCACCTGGACACCTCAACAAGCAACTTCACAATTGCGGCCAAATACAAGAAATTGTATTCAAATCTTCCATTCAACAACAGGGCTGTATTCTGATTAACGAGGTGTTCTTCTAATTAACTCACCTTCTAGCAAAAAGCAGCCTCGACCAGTTGAGCACGAAGCTGCTCAGCTGTCAGGGAGCAGCAGCTGAAAGGAACCATTTGGCCCCTTGCCTAAGGAAGGCTGGAAAGCTCTAAAAGCCCTCCTGGCATTAGGCTGCCACGTGTTCAGAATGGCTGGAATACACAGTACCCCAGTTATTATTCAGCTACTTTTTTATCCCCTCTGCTGTCCCCAGTTCAGGATACAAATGCTCAAGTGTGCTTTATTGTCTCTAATTCACAGAGTAATTTAGGCTCGATTTACAGCTGAAGCTCCCAACCAGGAGCAAGCCCAACCTGGCGTTCAGTTACCTTCATCAAAATTTAGCTACTAAATGCAGAAGAAACAGTGACAAACTCCTTTTCCTTGTGTCACACAAAGCTTCTCTTGGGGTTTTTTTCTGGTGTGGTCTCTTTTTTTTGTCTGGTATTTTTAAAATAATCACCGAAAACTACAAACAGAAATACCTAGCTGTGAATCGTCTTCTTACAGTTGGGGGAACATGACACAGAAGTTTAGGTGGCTTCATCACAGTCGTAAAAGATTAATGGCCGAGTTAAAAAAAAAAAACAACCGAACTAAAAAACCCAGAACAAACCCCTCCACAAACCCATCAGAGGTTTCAGCCCCAGTCAGCTACTGGAACCAGCAGAAAACACGTTACGTGGGATACTGCAGGCCCATCACTACTGAGGAGACAGGGGAACTCTCCAAGAAAACTCAAAATTTGTCAGGTTATTCTCTACAGCTGCTTAAAAGTCTTCCCCAGAGACCTGAGCTCGTCACTCAGATGCAGTCTAAAAAACAATAATCACAAAACCAATCGGGAATTTTGCAGCATGTAAATGATCTGTAGCAGCTGCTCATATTCGATTTCGAGATGGCAGGTGGAACAAGTCTATCAGCTGTGTTCCACTTACAGTGAGGTCCTTGGTCTTCACCAGCATGAGCATCTTACCTTCTCCCCATCCTGACAGGCAATGGAGTCCTCAAGACTTGGTGGCATATTCTCCTTCTGCTCAGATTTGTAATTCTTGATTTCACTTTCACTGGCTTGAATCTCATTCTATAGAATAAAGCACTTGAAAGTTGACAGGTTCTTTCCCCTTAGGAAAGCGCTTGCTTTCCATTTTTCTTCACATGTTTTTTAAGCTGTTTTCCTAGTAGACAGTGATAATTAAAGGAAGGGGCATAAAGCTCTAGACAAACTTGGTAAGTGATACATTCTAATAAAGAAAAAAGGATGGGGCTGTACGATTTTCTTGTACTTTATGGAGCTAATCCAGCATTTTTCTAAACAACTCCTTTTCTCTACCTCCAGATGCCTGTTTAAAATCAACTCTCATTTCCCCTGCTCAATCTGTATCTTCCTCTACCAGAAACATTAACTTTTCAGTGGAGGTTACAAGTATTCCAAGACGAGCAGTATCTAAAGCACTGTGTAATTGAAAAACACAATCTGACATGACAAGCAAATCCTCCCCTTGCTTCAGTACCAGTCAAAAACCTAATTCTGTTACGGAGATTTTGGGTTGTGACAAACTGACTCATTTCAGATTTTCACAAAAGAATCTTTCACACTTCAAAAGAAAAAAAAAAAATAATAAACCTCGTGTTTCTTTCACTGCCACAGGATACAAGATAACGGGAGGAAGACTCGTGCCTTTCACAAGGCATCTTCTCCGTACCGTGAAAGAGGAAAGCGGCCGAACGGCAGCACCGGTGTCCTACCGGATTACCACATCTAAGAGGTACGTAACTGGATGTTCCCATTTTAATGTCTAGCTCCCCGTACATGCTGTCCATCACCCCTCCCTTCCTTCCTGCACAGGAACGATCCCTTCTCACCCTTCCTCTAAATAACTCCAGAAGTGTCTCTCAATCTTAATCCAGGCCTAGCTACGCCACAGTGCCCTCCAAGTAGTTGTTCCCAACAGAGATTCTGGGTTTGCTTTGTAGCGCAGATGGGACACATTTGAAGGGAAGGGGAGTACAAATACCACACTACCATATCAAAAGAGCCTGAGCTGCTTTGTCAGCAGGGAAGGGGAATATCCAGGAGTTATGGCTGCTGTTGGAACACAGCAGCACTGCAAACACTGGCCTCCGAAACAGTTGTTTGCTCCGTCTTATGTGCTGCCCTTGTCAATGTGCCAGGCCAAAATTGAAAGAGATTCTGCCAAATGGGACATCCAAAGAGCACCAGGCTGGACTGACACTCCAGCTGAGAGCGTGGGGGATTCGCAAACGAGTCTTAAGAGACAGCTCCAGTAAAATCCTTGCCATTAGGACATAATTTGGTGGATGAGCTACCACTCCAAGCCACGAACTGGAAAAGGCAGACGAGCAAACTGAATCCAGGAGAGAACCAGGATGCAGAAATCAGCAATTAGCAGTTAATCAGATTTATTGCACTGGCTGCAATTATTTTCCATTCATGCAGTGCAGTTTATTCGACTTTCCTCCCAAGGGCTAGAGAATTAGACACACACCGTGTATGAAATTCAGAAATATTTCAGCTGGGGAAAGACTTTGGCCTCTCCACAAAGATGCCCAGGAAGCTTGTGCTCTTCCAAAGCTTAGAACCCTGGTTTCTGGCTTTTCTTTCCAGTGCAAGTTTCCTAACTTAAAAAGGCCTATCCTCTTAAAATTTATTACTGTGGTTAATAAAGGTCATACTTAAGCAATAAAAGTTCCCATCATTAAGCAAAAGTATCAGACAGTTCCAGCAAATGTATTTATGCGCTTTTTAACAAAAGCTGAGATTCTTGCAGTCTCCTCAGCTGCAATACTTCACCATCATTCATTAATTGCTCATTTCCTGATCAAATAGCTGCAAAATTGGCACGGGTCCATTCACTGCAAGAGTCTAATTGGGTTCAGAAAACGGGAGGGAAGACAAAAGGAGGTGTAAAGCAAAAGGGAGGAACAAAGCTGGAGATCCCAAAGCTGCAGGCCGAGAGATCCAGGTTCTGTGCCCTGTACGACGCTGAAAGTCGCTCCAGCTCGCTGTGCTTATAGCTAACGTACAGTACAGAATTGAGGGGGGAGCAGGAAAAATACCAAACACAAACATGCAGAGAGCTACAGGCATGCAGAAAGGAAAGGACCGTCAGCTGTGTTTCGGAAAGACCTCAGTCGGGGTGCCAGCAATTAATTCCTTGGAAAACTTTCAACATTACTCCAGGAAGATGCAAATATTTCTTCCCGTGGTATCTAGAGGCAGCTCTTTGTTAGAAATGACTCCTATGGGCACAAAGTTATTTCCAAAAGAAGACTGCATCATCTTCAAAAAGCCTGGTTTCCATAAGATCCTATTTGCAGTCTCAGGCTGGGACAAAAATTCACTTCTACACAAGCCAAAGAACTGACTTACCAGGGTCACGGGGCCCGTGGAACTGCCCTGCTTGGACACAGCAGCCTGGTACTTGGCCAGTCTATCCTTTATTGAAGTTTCTGACAAACGAGGCATCTCCAGGCTTCTCTTGGTCTCTGCCTTCTCCAGGCTGAGTGCTGGACTAGTATCTACAAGAAGCCCTGCAATAAGAACCACAGGAATAAAAGAAGAGTAACTTTCAGGAACACCAGTAGACCTGTCTACAGAAAGACTTACAAGTCCCATCCCTTCACCACTCCCAAGACTACAGGAATTCTGGATTTGGAGAGCACAGAAATGCTTCAATCCAAGGTTTATGCTCCAAGCCTTGTAATTAATCCAGCTCATTCACCAGATGCAGCGTCCAGCCAATGGTCTCGGGTGTAACGAGAGGAAACAGTTTTCAGAGTGAAGGTTGTTTTGCTGTTGTTGTCAAACGAACGGCTGCTACAGTCACTGATGGAGCTACACATCACCCCTGCCACGGAACAGTTGTGCAAGTCTTTTGGGGGAAGCATGGGAAGCGAGGAAGGAAGTCTCACCTGCCACTTCCACCTTCTGCATGAAAATTATTTATCACATGACATGTTACTGATAAGAATCGAGGACAAACATGTTATGAAATAATCCAGCTGAGTCTCGGGGGGATCATCTGAAGCATGATCATCTGACTCTCACAACCATACCCCATTAGTTGCCATCCAGCTTTAATTTTTGCTGTCAGATGTTAGCCAACTAGGTTTAAAAAGTCAGCACCGGTGACTGCTCTGCGATCTAA
This sequence comes from Eurystomus gularis, assembly GCA_013400335.1. Taxonomy (NCBI): domain Eukaryota; kingdom Metazoa; phylum Chordata; class Aves; order Coraciiformes; family Coraciidae; genus Eurystomus; species Eurystomus gularis. The sequence continues at coordinate 24,383 of VZZY01011851.1, read as the reverse complement.
CTTCCTTGTATAATGGTCAGGTCTTCAGTAATAGCTTAATTGCTCAATAAAGAATGATAAAAAAAGAGACCCTTCACTAGCTAGTGGCCTTGGAGGACTAAAAAGTTGTACAAATCATTAAGGTCCCTCTTGGGGACTATAAACGAGTGTAAGTAGCTCTTGCCACTCTCTCCACTATTGCTCAAATAAGGACACAGTGTGCATCACTAAGTAGTGAGATAGAACATTAACCACAGGCTGAAAACACAGAAGATTGTAAATGCTTTGTTAGAAAAGCCTCCCCAAACATGTGAGGAAGCTGATTTTGCTCAAGCCCTAAGGCTGGTGGTGGTGCCCCCGGGCTGGCCAAGGCAGGACGGAGGAGAATTAAAGTGAGACAGAAGAAGGCAGATTGTCTTGTCTATCTGTTCGCCACTTTCTAAATCAGTTTGACTATTAAAAGTAGTTCTGGGATTGTCCGAGGATTAAGACACAAGGCAAAAAAAATTGTTCCATTCCTTAACTTGCTAATTATTTCTTGTGCCTTGGTTTTCCCGAGCATAATGGTTTAAAATTCACAACAAGATTTAATTAGTTACACGCGATGCCCGCACGGAAGATGGCTGCACTCCTTCCATTTCTGAAAGGCAAAAAATTATTTCCATTGTATTGTATAGAGTTAGTTTCTTTTACAAACTAAAAGAACCCCCCCAAGCCAACCCCAGCGCAGGGTTACCGACCTGATGTGCTGTGGCTCTTCTCTCCTTGACCGACATCAAAGTCCTCCGAGGAGAGGCTGTTTTCAGAAATCCTCCTACCGACTGCCGTCTTCCTCTGGTCTCTGGGGAGCTGTTAGAGACAAGACCCACCTATCAGCTGCCTAGACAAACAAAGATTGTTGCGTATAATCCCTTCAGATGCACAGGTGTCACTAGCAAATCTGCTTTACGGGAATAAACAAGTCTAGCAGGTGACATCTTAGTTAACCAATATGAAGTTTGATCACAGAATACCTGACCCTTTGGCACCTGGAAAACACCTTCTTCGAGAGGTCACTAGATGTCCCTTGACCCGTTACCTCTGTTGAAAAGTCAGGAGAACCACAGAGATCAGAATATTAGTTATTTACCGCTGCAACTACAAAACTTCAGTCTAGATTTCTGCATTTCATATAATTTCTTTTGAAGCTAATGTGCCAGGTCCTCTTAGGAATATTTCAAATCAGATAAAGGATGAAAGGAGCGAGCTAGCAAAAAAATTCACGTTGATTTTCAGCAACAGAAAGCAGAATAAATACCACCGTAATCAAAGCTATCTACAGTCACTTGTTTTGATGTGGATAGCTCCTGCATTTGATATCAAATAATTCCCTAATTAGGTCTGATAAGGCTGAAGCTTAAGCAGGAGAGTGCTAGAGATAAATATTCCCAGCTATCCAGGATAATCGCTATCCTCGGGGCTGCGGCGCTGGACTGGGGGTTTTGTAGCACTACCCCACAGATGCTCTTGCTCAATCGGGTTTGATCCTCATTTGTTGAGAGCAACTCCCCAAAACCTAATGCTCCGTAAGAGCAATTGTGAAAAGAAATTTACAGCAGCTTTGACAAACGCTCATGAAGCGCAGAGTTTACTTTGACTTCGCCAAGATAAGATGTTTTCACAGCTGAAAGTCAACCCCTAAAACCCTAGAAGGTGGCAGAGCTTTGTTCCCTCCCTAGGAAGGGTTATATCACAGAGCCAGCTGGAAAGTGAGATTGAGGCTGATGTTGGGAAAAAGGCAGGTTTGGCAAGATGCTCCAACCACACATCCCCCACCTCCCAACTTCCAACGAGTTTCGTATTTGCTGGTCACCCAACTGAGGAAATTCCAAAGTTTCATTTTAACAGAACTGCCCTGTAAGATAATCGCTGTGAAAAATCAAGCTTCCACAAACTACGAAACAGCAACGAAACAGCAACTTCACCAGGAAAGGAAAACGCAGCTGGAAAAGCTCTTTTTTTCCATTAGCATGGGAAATATTTTCTGCTTCTGTGGTTTAAAACTTTGGTAACTTTTTTTTTTACTAGAAAAGAGCTTAGCTCTGACAAGTCTTTTCCTTCCATTGAATGTGTCGATAGGTTCAGTTTGGGAGTGTCTGCGCGCTTGTAAGGACTTGCAGATTCCTCATTCTGTGCAAACTGTCCTTGGAGGATTCTTGTCCAGCCTGTGTCTGCTTCAGTGTCTCCAGGAGCCCACAAGTCTGTGGTTCCTACCACTCAGAAACTGGCCGTGCAAAGGCTCTGGCTTTTGCCTAGTACACAAAGAAGAGCATTTTAGGCACTTGAAGACGAGATCCTTTGGGGATGCAGAAGAGAAAACACGTTTATTAGCCCACTTGAAACCTGTGACTATTTTATCACTGCCCTGGGTTTAGGGTTTTTTTCTGGCAGGGGTTTTTTTGTTGGTGGTTGTGGGTTTTTGGTTGTTTCTTTGTTTGTTTTTAACAATATGGCACCACACATTTTCTCGCGTGCAGCAGGAGTGACGAAGCTCCAAACGAAGCAAGTTACAATCTAGACACATGGGAAGTTTAACTGGCAGCAGAGGGCACCAGGAAGTTTTCACCACCAGGGAACAAAGGTCTTAATTCAAGTAATTTAGATCTAGCATCTGGGATTCCAACCTCACTGAAAGAACCATTAGCACTTTCCAGGAGAGAACGTTAGATATCCAGACGGGAAACCAGTTTGCATTGCCTCTTCTCATTCTCCTGTGGTTCAGAATCTCATTTCCACTTCTTTTCACTGGGGTCTTTCTCCAGTGACATCATGCTGAACTGCCCTCATGTTGGGAGGACAAAGAATTCTCAATTATCACTGGAATCAATTATTAAACAGTTGGCAAAGGGCCAGCAGGTTGTCAAACAATTACGACAAGTGTTCAGTCAGTGCCCGCCAATAGGAATTCTGGATCAGGGTCCAACACCTCATCCAGATGCACGCACAAAAATGAAGGTGTCCATCCAAGCAGCCAAAACCCTCCATATTTCTCCCACCAGTGAAGGATTCAATATTAATCAGAAACAGAGTCTTGTGCTTGACTCCGTAGGACCTCCCTGAAGGCTGGTGAGTAGTTCGCTCCTAGAGCAAAGAGCTTTCCCCCCATTGCACCACCTTGCTGGGGAATCCACTGCAGCAGGAAAAGTTTGATTAGCAGAGGCAGCTATCCCATGACCAGCTAAACAGAGCTAGTTAACGAGTACTCCACCTGTCAACCAAATCAGCTCCAGACCTGCCTGCTCCTCTCCTCTTTGCCACCTCGGGTATCTACAGGTATTACAATTTCATCTAGAGAACTTTTCTGTAGATAAGTTGTGTAACAGTTAGCTGAGGTCTTGAGAGCACAAATCCAGACCACAAAGGCTTTACTAGAGTTCAAGAGATAGTTCTGTGCACATCTCAGTACGAAAAACTACAGATATCAAGTCCACGTTGTGTAGAATTTTTCCCCACAATATAAAACTGTTGACATAAAAAGTAGAGCAATAGGAAAAAAAAGAATTTAACAAAGGGAAGAGGAAGGATTTTCCTCGTGACCAACTGCAAGTAGTTAGGGTGATTTTGGCTCAGGGAAGGCAACACCTTTAGCATGAAGGAGTCCCTCACTCCCCACCTTGTCCACACACCACTCAGGTCCTGGCTGGGCCACAGCTTCTGCTGCTTGCAAAAGGAGATAAAATACTCCTCATGTGTGGAAAGCCCCAAGGTTCTAAGACAAAAGAGGCGAGTGCAGAGGTACCACATACAGAGTTAACAGCATTTCGCCCAGGGCACAAAGAGCTGTTGGGCAAAAGACCAACTAAAAGCTACACCTATTTCATGATACACTGACTGTGTCAAGCGTGACCCTGCGTGTGAGGTTGGCTACGCCAGGCAGTCAGGTTCTGCCTTAAAGGAGAAGCACAAACCAACTTGGAGACAACTTTGGAAGCAGTATTGCAGACCTGCTTGCTCTTTATATTCCTCTGATCTTCTCTCTGTACGCTTTTGCTATCGCTTACAGGAAGAATCCTTTGAAGGTGGTCAAAGACCCGATGTTCAGTCTTTGCTATCTAGACTCGACACACCCGCCTCTAGCCTGCTTAAAGCATTTTTTTCCCCGTGAAGATGCAATAAAAAAAGCTCTGCCTTGTATCTGAACTGCAGAAGACAGAGCAAGACCTGAATGAATAAATGAATAAACTAAGAGGTTTTGCTTGTAACCCTGAAATGAGACTAGGTTTAGAGTGGGTGATGGAGTCGGGAAATCCAGGCTCTAATCTGGATTCTGGCCACAGACTTTCCCAGTGACCAGGCAGGTCCTTTTATCTTTACTGCCTTTATATAGATGTTTCATCAGCAAAGCTCTGACAGCGCTTCTACCTTAAAACTTAAGTAAATACCAAGGAAAATTGCCATCTCAGCTGAATTTACAGTTGGGCTCGACAACCTTGAAGGTCTTTTCCAGCCTGGATGATTCTATGAAGCTTTGTTCCCACTTAAACCAAGGGTTTATCAATGGGCAGAGTTCAGGAAAAGCACCAGGGGAAGAGGCAACTGCAGAGCTCGCAGTTGGCCAAGATCACACCACTCTGCAGTTGCTTCCTACCTTAGTGAAAAGATCTGTGTCCCCACAGCCCTGCCTCTTCACTGTCTGTGACTGAGTGACATCATCCTCCAGTCCTCAGATAAATTCCGAGAACCAGAAATCTTACAACAGTGCTTTCTCATCACAAAGACACCCCCTCCATTAAACTTCAGAGGGGAAATGGCATGAAGTGCTCTAAAATTAAAAAGTAACCAGATAAACTTGGAATAGGAACCTACTTGGAGCCTAAACCAAGTGGTTTCATACCTACTGTTTGGTATTTACTGTGTTCAATAGGTTTTCAACAATATTTGAATTACTAAGCTTGGCAGAAATACCAGTTCCAGATTCAGTCAGCTCCGAAACAATTTATTCCCCAGGCTAAGATAAAGTTACTTGAAGCCCATCTGCAAAACGGTACTTTCCTGTGGAATCCCGACTGATGAATCCTACAGCCAGGCTTCGGAGAAGTGCTATCGGGAGATCAGCCTCCTCAGCCCACCCCTTCAGCAGGCTGATAGTATGGGCAGCTCTTCCGAAATGACAAAGCCTACAAAAATCTGAGTTGGGAAATTACTGGGACACAGACCCCAGACTGGCTTTAACGCAGAGGTGCTCCCCAAGCCCTTAATTGTTACACATTCAAACAACTTTCGTACAAATTCTGTTTGTTTTACTCCATACCGCAAGAAAACCACCCGCAGTAAAACAAATCCAGAAGTATAGGAAACTCTGAGAAAACTGGAAAATCCACCAGCATCAAGGCCCCGGGACTATGTTGCAAGTCGCCAGCATATGCAACTCATTTTCTAGTTAAGCAATTCTCCCCGGGGACACGCAGTCTGCAGTCCACATGCAGGATCAGATTTCATGAGCAGTTGTAGGAAAAATGCAAGCCCTGTGCATTTGCAAGTCAAAACTAGTGAAAGCAGGAGCTTGTCTGGCTATCTCTGCTTACTTTTCCCCATGAGGATTTTTTTTTTTTTCTGCTGATAAGAAACATTTGTTAAGATACCAAGATGAGAGAACGGGCAAGGAAAAGATGGGAGGGTTTCGCAGGACTTACCTCTCCCTCTATACGTGCATGTGTGACTCACATACTGATATGGATATAAAAAAACCTCTGAACTCTGGCAGGACTCGACAGCAATCGCCCGAGATTGCTGAGCTCACTTCAAACAGTTACCTTTTTTTATATATATATACACACAACAATACATGTATTTTTTTTAACACAATTCATGTTTGCCTAACTCAATCTAAAGACAAGACATAAACAATCCCAGCTTGCTTTAAAAAAAAAAAATCTTAATAAATTCCATACTTATTTTTTCCCCTCTTCAATTGTCCCCCTTTCACACATAAATTCCCTGTACATCTCCAAGGAGCAGTCACAAACAGCCCCAACTCCAAGCCCTCTGCACATGTTTGTACAGCTCAAATAAGTGATTAACACCAGTCATGTTTCAGCTAAAACAATGACTACGATATTTGCAGAGTCAATAGTTTGGAGCCACTCCCTCCAGGGACTTTTCCTGATGCCCGAGAGGCAGCAGAGTTTTAGTTTCTCTTGAGATTTGCAGGGACTGATCCTTACCTTGGGCTGAGCCGCTTCACCCTTTTCAAACATCATCTTGAGCTTGTTCAGCGGAACGTTGTACTTCTCGATCTTCCCCGAAGAGTCCGTGTTGTCGCTGGCCTCGGGCTTTTCCACGTCTCTGGACTCTCGCAGACAGTTTTCCATTTTACCACTCTCGGCTGAGTGGCTTTTGAACTCTGTGCTGTCAGCAGCTGGACGCTGCAGCTGGCCAGGGGTGCCCAGCGGGGCCTGGGCGTCGGGCACTTCACCAGCCCCCGGGGGCTGCTCGGGAGCTGGGGAAGAAGCTGGGACTGTGAGCCCGGCGCTGGCGACCTTGTGCCTAACCTCAGCACAGCTGCTTCGGAGCGTTTCCTTCCGAGAGTCCGTTCCCAGCACTGGATTCTCCCACTTCTTCTTCAGCACGCTCAGATTCCCCTTTTTAAAATGAGGGGGAAGATTTTCTGCGTTCTACAAAGAACCGAGAAGTTAATTCCAGTTATACGCCCGATGTAGCAGTAAAGCACTTCCTTTCTATGCGAAAGGAAGTTAGCTCGGTCCTGAGCTCAGCTCGCTGCTTTTTCAGACAGCTGTGAATAGTTACAACTGTGCCACATGGAGAAAGCATCCAGGATAGGAAAGGAAGGAGGGGGGAGAAGAGAAAAGTCAGGAGCTAAAGCAGGAAGTGAGCAAACAGGATGGCCTTATAAGGGAAAAGGGAGTCAAGCTCTAATGAGTTAAATGACACACAAAAGGCTTGAATCCACACATCAAGGAAAGGAGACCAAAATCCACACAACAAGGGGCTCCAGTCCTCGAGCAGCAGCAGCCCCAGAGAGGTGGGTGGTGTGCCAAATGTGGCAACGGCTTCCAGCTGCTTCAGAAGACAACAATTAAGAGGCCTTCCAAAAAAGCTACAGATGAGCTTTCGGAAACCACCGTGGCTTTGGAGTTACGTACTCCTGCCATCGCTTCAAAGTAGTGTTTTAAGTTACAAGAGATCTGTCCTGTATTTCATACCAGTAAGGCTCAAGCTAAGCACTGACAACAAACGGCTTTTTTTGCTCCCATTTATAAATACCAGATCATTTGCTGGAATCTTTTCTTCCGTTTCACTCAGCACATCGAAAGCTCCGGGCAGGATTCACGCCCGCAGGTCCCAAGCGCTGCCTTGCCGATAACAACACATGGAGCAGCAGCTCCCCTCGTAGTCAAGAGCTTTTCAGACTCGCTTTGCTTTCACGGAGTTCCCTCTCCCCGGGGTAACAGCCCAGCCCGTGTTTGATTCACTCCAACCCAAGACCCACCCCCGTTGCAGTTTTGCTGTCGCTCCCTCACAGACCCCACTATATATCAGACTCCTTGCAAGTGGAACAGGTCTGCAAGGCTTACAGGAATTAAACAGGATTAGCAGCTATATTAGGATTTAAGTCCCTCACCCTATTACTCTTCTGGGCGCATTTTGAACACTGCTTTGTAAATTAACTTGAATCCACCCAGACTTAAAAAAAAAAAAGATTGGTTTGCTTTGCTGGCTGAATTTAAAAGAAAGGACTGAAGTTCTCCAGCAAATGTAACAGAAATACCCAAAATTGCACAGCAGGTTTTCACCTCTGGAGTCCCGACATACTCCGTAACACGGCTCGTTCTTGCTTGGGACCTGCCTGTTCCCTGATCACACGAGCAATTAAGAGTGGAGAGCAATTTTTAGAATGCTTATTTCATCACACCTAGGTGCTGAACAGAAAAAGAATGGCTCCCCGAGCATTAAAGAGCTGAAGGCAGCATGGGCTAACAAAGCCTTACCTGGAAACATTATGTATTATCACACCCTGGAAACACTGCCAGGCTTTTTAAATAAAAATTAAACAGAGGACTTGCTTCTCCAAAGACCTGCAGGTATTTCAGCCAGGGTCCCCTCGCCCCACACCAGTCAGTGCCGTGTTGTTCACAGGAGGGATCCTGAGGCTGCGACAGCCAGCGAGGATGGCTCTCCCTCATCCAGGGGCATTCTGAATCCCGTAAGCTCCAGCCGGGAAAATCCGGCAGCTATCAAAGATTCCAGAGAGGCTGGCAGCTGCTTTTAAGCAGACTTTTAAATGTAGTTAAAGGAAGAGGTACCACGCAACTGCCTACAGCTAAGAACAGAGAGGTGGATATTCATGGGTTGTGGTTAACTCCTTTTGCTTAGGAGCGAATTGGTGACTCAACATATAGCTCTGGGCAAGGAACTTGATTTTCTTTCCTGTCATCCACACTAGGAAAGGGAAGGAGGAATGAGTCAAAAGCAAACATTATGCCTAAGCTGGGTTTTCTGCAGGACACAGGGCAGCAACTTTAATATTCCAAAAATAACTGGCACAGACATATGGCATGTAGGTGACCCGTTCTGACTGCAGTAGGAAACAAATACTTACACTTCGTTTTTTCTCAGCAGTGGCCTCTTCAGCTGCTTTCTGATACCTTTGAGACAGAGACAAAAAAAAAACAACCCACAGTTTTTAAGCTGAATACTGAATGCTCCTGAAGACTGCTGAGATTGGTTTTCCCCACCAAGGATTCTGTACGCTTCCCAGACCTATTAAATAAAACCAGAGGCTAGAAAAACAGCAGCAAATAGTACCAGAACAATGCAAAGACACATTTTGAAGCAATTCTGTTTACAGTAATAACACACATCAATATCTTGCATTACCTAAGCACTCTGATTCTCAAATATAGACAATTTACCTTGGAATACTGTATTGTTTCCGCCACCCAGCTGTCTGCTGTGCCCCCTTGCAGGAATAACTCAGCTATTGAGCCAGCAGCTGCTGAACCGTAACAAATTACAGCTTGGCATACGCAGAAAATCTACATAAGTGCCAGTTTATTTTACTACGCTGCCTTGTAAACTGCACCCATTCAGCAGTTGCTTCACGAGCAGCTGAACCATCCCCGCAGTGGAAGCGGTAATCACAGCCCTCTGAAGATAAGCCACCCTGGATCATGAATCAAAGTCCTTTAAGAAGCTACAGAAAACTCCCAGCAGTCTGCCCAGGGCTGCGCTGGGCGCAAGGACAGGAGCACGCAGCCGCGCCGGTGAGGATCCTGCGCGAGGGGATCAGAATTAGTCCGATGGGATCAATTTTGCCCTTTGGAAGCAGAGCTCCGTGTTTCGAAGAGAAGAAACGTCCCCCACCGTCTGCTTGGGCAAATGACGTTTCTATCTTTCTTACCTGGGGAATTCTACTTCTGATACAACTGTGAATATGTTACGGGCAGTAAACGAGACACTAATATTGTAATTAGTCATCAGCGTCAGACTTTAAATAATTGCTGGTATCAAACTAATCACTGATGTATATCACGGGCTCAGTTCCTTCTAAGAAAATAAATTCTTATGTGCAGATACCTGCTCTATTACTCATTTTTAATTCATAACAGTTGATTTTTCCTGTTGTGAATAGCATGCTCCTGTGGAGATTTCTCCTCCTGTTACACTAGAGAGCAGACAAATTGCACCCTTACTTATCCCTGCTCTTCACACTGCCTTTGTTGTACAGACTGTGAGTAGAGCAGCTGCCCCTCTGTAGTCGATGCAAACATACTAACCTATGCCTCTCTACTATAAAGGTTCCAAAATTTGAACGAGGCGTGCTGAGAAAGTAAGTTTCTGGAGGAAGTGAGATCGATACTGGAAGAAGCAATAGAGACACGGGGATGAGAGTCAGCACCACGCTGGAAAACAAAGGACCAGAGTCCCAGGCAGCACTCGCTCTGCCCACGGCAGCGCATTGTGAGTCTCTGCTGTGGAACTGGCATGTCTCCGACCGGACAAAGTTGATCCTCTCAACACTATACAGAATGAAAAAGATGTTTTCACGTCACACACCTAAATACAAGTATTTAGGTAACAGCCATTTAGAAAAACCACACTCCTCGCTGTGAGTGTCGGCGTTGGTAAGTAGGACCGTGGTTTTGCAAGGAACTGACGCTGCTTATGTCGAGGGACCTTGCTTGATTAAGGAATAGCAGTTTGGATTACTTCCAGTAAGCCCTTTTCAAAGGATTATCAACATTTAGCAAGATGAGCAGGTTCTGTAATCAAGCTTCAATGAGTGAATAAATTACCTTAACAAGAGCGGTCCAAGCAAGAGGCTTCTCCCTGGGACTGGGTCCCCAGAGTCACTGCAAGAGCTGTGTTTGCAAAAAGTCCAGGTTGCAATTATCCTTCCCCTATCAACTCCATAAAGTTTCTCCCACACTCACCTACTCCAGACCCTCCCTACACTGCGAATGCAGTAACCTAGGAGACCTGGGTGCCCAAATCCCATTGAAAATCCAAGCTGTAGTCTATGTAATTCCTGAAGGAAATAAAAGCTTTTCCAGAAAACACGTATAGGCTACAACCACTCTGCTTTCTCACTGTATAAACAATTACTTTATGATTTGACAGTAACCCAGCAGCTCAGAGAGCAGGGAAGGGCAATATTGCTTTTCTACACAAGTTTTGTGAGACATCTGGAAGGGGAATTTGAAGTTGTGGCTACTGTGAAATCCTGACGGACTCTTACTAGAGGGTTACACCGATCCCCAGCATTCGACAGCGCTGCCACTTCTAACTGGTCTCTGACTGATAACGCGTTACTGCTACTTTTTATAGGACCCGGCAGGAAATGCCATGTTAGCAGAGAAACCTCCGTAGTTTATGCTCAAGCAGTTGGAGACTGTTTCTGAAGAAGTAAAACCCTCGTGGCAACAGCCGCCCACATTCCAATCCTCTGCCCTCAAAAGCAAATTGCAATTTGTAGTCTGATTGAAAACATTCTGCTTCATTTTCTGACACCAGAAAAAAAAGATACTATAATTCTGATCGCTGAAACAACAATGTCAGCAACTAGAGGAACTTTTGCCCGGCGCATATTAAGCCAGAAACTTAAATGCTCACAGATCTCTATTAGTTTTAAGCAGCAAAGCAACTGTCCGTGCAGCCGTTGGTCATTGCTCAAGGTACCAGCTGTCGACTGACACACCCCGCTTGTGTCCAGAGCCTCACGGCACTTACTTGGAGAACCTCTCCACAAGAGCTGATGACTTGTTCTTGTTGACTAGAGAAAGCTCCTTCGCAGTGATTTTCAGAGACTGTGAAGTCCATTGTCTTCTGTTAAACGGGGAAGGCTCCATCTTATCACCGCAAACACCTGCTCGGGAAGAAAGTGCAGCATCAGTCGGTGTGAATTACGTGAGCAGAGAAGCAGTTTCACAAAGCGATTCAACCCTAAATCACCGGTTGGGTGCTACCAGCGCTCCACTGCCACCGCGTCCTGGGCATCCGGGGTCTTGGCCATCAACTGGTTTTTAAAAAGGCATCAGATTAAAATACTAATTTCCTCTGCAGGTGCCGTTGAGATGGTGCCCTTGATTAAAAGCACTGGCCACAATAACAGGGGTGAGAGCTAAGACAGGAGCCAGGACAGGAGTAGGAAGCGAGCTGAGTTTGAGGAAGATGTGAATGTGAAGCTCTGCATCTCCTATGCACACACGGGCTCCGTGAAACCCTAATAGCCCTCTCTTGTTCCAGTTTCTGAACCAACTGTGCTGGCATTTATGTAAGAAGGCTTGAGTTATGAAACCTAAGAGGATGTAATTCCTATGCAAACATTTTTCATTCACTCTCGTGCGTTCATTCTTAGCGGCGCAGCCGTCTCCTCTGGGAGCTGCAACAAGCCTTCTCTTCAGGGAGGCAGCTGTAAACCTCGTGTTGCAACTGCTACCACTTACCTAAAGGAGTAGCTCTAACTGCCCTGTCCTGCTGCAAACGGGACCAGGTTCCGTACAGCTTTTCACCACAGAAGCCAACAAGACTGTATCAGAGCTGGTTTTTTTTTTTACATACTCCGTTTTTTCTTGTGGAGGAGGAAAGGAGGGGAGATTAATTTACAGCGTTCCACGATAAGACAAAAATAAAGCTTGTAGGGCAACGCCTTTCCTTTTTTTCCTCTTTTCTTTTCTCCCTGCTCACACAATGCGTGGAGCAAGTGCACCGGTCCTGCAGTGCTCACACCAGGCAGGCTGATCCCTTCTCATAGTTTCCATCAGTTCAACTGATCTGCACCATTAGGTGACAGAACCCTGGAAGTCTGAGTACACCAGCCTTGACCGCTCGTCACACTAAGTGGAAACACCTTACGATAACTTGAGATAAACAATCAAATGTAGGAACAACCACGTTTCTGCAATCCTTGGAGGCATCTAAAGCCACTGCTCCAAAATGACAACTCGGGATTCTGTAAAGCTCAGCCCAAAGGGTTCAGCTGCGGCAAGAGGAGTCCCATGGACCGTGAATTGGGAGTCTCAGCGATTCCCAGCGCGGGCAGCGGAGCTCTGGGTCCCTGAGTGCCCAGCTGGTGCTGGGGCCAGAGGAGCCTCCCCAGTGCTGCACCCTGCTGCTGCGGAGAGAGAGGACAGGCAGGACAGGAGCACGTCACAGTCCTGCGGGATCAGTGGGGAAGAGCAGGACTTTCTCCAGCATCCCTCAGAGGACGACACACCACGCCAGCACGTGGTGTTCTTTCAAGACAGCGATTCAGACGGTGCTTTTAGCCGTGCAGGTTGAACTGTCGTGGCAAGCAGGAGAAGTTACGCTATCTTTGATGAAGCACGCTGAACCCACTTCTCAGCGCTGCACTCCCAGTTGGAGCTTCCTACAGCTTCACACTAGCATCTCCCACCCAAGGCCATCTCTGAAACGCATCCATCTCCCCTTCCAGCTGCAGGAGAAGCTCAGCCTGCAGAGTTACTTCCTGGAAATCAGGCTTTCTTGAAAGCACTTTGCATCTCCAAGTTACCCTCTGCTGTGAACTTTTCTCCAGCCTGGGCTCAGAGGAGGACACTCTCCTCTCTCCACTTGGCTGCCTTGAACGAGTTCCAACCTCTGCCAGCTGCACCGAGATGATCCACAGAGAAAAAGCATCTCATTAGAATACAAGAGGAGCGCTTGATTTTCTCCCCTGTTAAAAAGCACACTGCACATGCAAATAAAGACACATTTCTGCGATTACAGGACGCAGCCCCCGCTGTCGATGCCTAGCAGCAAACATGGAGCACATCGATTTAATAAAGCCCCAGAATACACCGGCAGACATTAGAGAAGGTAGGAATTTACTCCTGAAAAATACAAGTTAAAGAAAGAATTCTGAACCAGCCACACAACGCTCCAGTTTAAACTCTGGTTTAGGGTTTAATCTTGAGCCAAAAGGAGATCACCTGAAGCCCCGCTTTGCAGCTTCAACAGCCTTTCACAAAGCAGAGGCGGCCGTGCCCAGGGAACGGGAGCGGGGCATTCATCAAGCCTCCCTTGGCAGAGAGAACAGGTCACTCATTGACACGCACCTTACACGGAATGACGGTAAAATACTGAGAAAACAAAATCCAGTTTAATTGTTCAGAGAACGAGCCCTGGTTCCATGCCCAGGCATTCCTCTACAGCACGGGGGATCCCCGCTCCTGCATTATTTTCTCCCCTGATGTGTTCTCATTCCGTTTCCTCCGTTAAAGCCACAGGTACGTTCAGACAACCTGGCCCGTTTGGGCAAAATTCTCTCTATAAAGGCAGCACCTCCTGCCAGGACGTTCAAATGCAAACAGCATATTGGGGATCTCAGCCACTAATAAAGACCTAAACCAGGGTGTTACGATGCCCAGAAACTGGTGCTCCTGCATTTTTAACGCCATTCCCCATTCGCAGCACTTTCCCGTATGTTTATGGGCTTCTGTGGCCTTCAAGCACCTCTGGACTTCTTTTCTGCTGCTCCTTCGGCACAATTAATTCTAAGTCCCTGCAGGAAACAGTTCTTTATTGCGGGTGTCACCGCTGACACCAGCCCCTGAGCATCCTGCGCGGTGCAGCAGAGCTTGAAAACGGGGGAGAGGGAGCAGGGGACGGGGAATCCCGGGCAGGGCCGGGGCTTCGCCGCTGTCCCGCACCGAGCCCCCACCTCCGGCCGCTTTAACGAAGAGCTGGAAGAGCTCAACCAACAGCCACGGATCGGGGAAAGGGCCTGGAAGGGAAACTTTTCATTCCCGCCCGCCCCAAACCGGAGCCGCCTGGCTTGTGGCAGGTGGTCGGAGCGTCCGCGGCGTCTGCGGGAACCCCCCCGAGGGCAGCGGGGCCGGGCACGAAAGCACCGACGGGGCCTCGGGAGCTTTTCCCCCCCCGCGCTCACCCCGGACAGCGCCGGTCCCGCCGCCCAACTCCCGGTGCGGTGCCGCGGCCAGCCCAAGCCCATCGAGCCGACGGAGCCCCCGGTACCCACCGGAGAGCGGAGCCCGGTAACGGGCTCC